>JANHGC010001412.1:132656-154965 GCA_027560395.1 Boaedon fuliginosus | reverse complement strand
ATGAGCAAGGTATGCTCTGAGGCAGCATGTGGACTCCGCAACCTCACAGCCACTTATACCACGCTGCCTCCGAGGCAATGGGGGGGGGTAGATTCGGTGGTGCGTGGCCTGGCGGCCAGTTTTACCTGGCTGCAAGATCGCCGAGTCCACATGCCGCCTCAGAGCATACCTTGCTCAGCTGGTACTGCTGGAACGGGGCAGGGGGACACAGTCTTTCTGTTTGAGTGAAACCCAGCAATTATGTGAACCAGTTAGAATATCATCACTGTTTAAGATACTATTATAGCAATCATTTGTATGCTAGTGATAGTGTCCAGATGTATTATTATATTTTCTGCTATATTTGTAATTTTTGATGAACTTATTATAGACTAGGAAACAAAAGGAAAACCTACAGAATACTACTGAAGAAAGCCCACAGTCCTGGATCATTGAGTTTGAACAAACTAAACCCTGACCTACATTTTTTTTTTTTGCAGGAATGTGTGCACTTTTATTTATTTGATATGGAAGCATGGATGCTTTAATAGTTGCCAGCTCATCTGCACTCTGTCTAACTGATTGATTGGGCATCTTCTTATCACTCACATCCTCACTGAAGCTGGAAGGCTACTATGAACATATGCCTCAAGAGATATCTTTCCTGCTTCTTTCTTTTTCTGAATGCTGCCTCAGGAGAATGTTTTCTTCTTTCATTCATCACTATTGCTCTGTGCCAAATACATAGGCTTTCAACCCACAGTTGAAGAGAACAAAGAAGCATGCTACTAGCAAGGCCTGAGTGATGGAAGATATCAGCCTCTAAATGGCCTGACTGGTTCTTACTACAACTTCTCTTCTCTCTTTCTGAGATCTTGACTGCTTGTTTCCTTCAAATAGATTCCAAGAAACAACAGGAAACAAGAATTTCCTTGAGAAGCTAGTTTTTATCAGACCAGGCTCCTTCAGAAAGAGTCAGATAGACAGAATCAGACAGAATAATTTCTCTCTCTCTCTCTCTCTCTCCCATCTCTCTCCCTCCCTCTCTCCCCTCCTCTCTCTCCCTTATCAACTACTTGCTATTATTCTAACCCATTTTTCTGCATTCTTATCATTTGTAAATTCTTAAATTCATCCTGATGGACCAAAACTACACTGGTCAATAGTTGGTTTTCAAGGCCAAAACACCTTGTCCACTTACTTTCACTTAAGACAGACATTGTGATTGGCTGTTTCTTAAAAGTGAAACATATAGTTTAATCTTTACAGAATACAGAAGGGATTAGTCACAGGTAATGATTCATAGCCTGGTAATCTAAGCCTTCAGTCCTTTATCTTCAATTGAATGGTATCCATATTGATTACAATGGGAGGTACTTTGGAACTATTACTATAAATTTGTTTCCTAAAATGACCAGTTCTAAAATTAAATTCTACTTAGTGGAATTTAAATGTACATCTTTCAAATGGTTGTGTCTTTAGTCTGCATCACCTGTTTCTGGTTTGGGGGAACAAAGTGCAATATTGTTGTGAGGACTTACTCTGAACAATGGAAATGAAAGTAGCATTTCATTAGTTTCCCAGGGAATGCAATTTTGCTAGAGGATGAAGCAAATCCTTATGTAAGATTTTTGTGAACTCCACACAGTATACAACATGCATGAAGTATATTGCTTTTAGAAATCATATAACTCATAGAATTGGTTTTGAAAGCTTATCACGCAGCAAAAAGGACAAACCATTGCATGCCAAAATTGAAAGGAGGATCTGAGATGTTTCCAAGTGGAACTGAGAAAGGCTCCTCTTTAAAACCCTGGTATATAATTTCAAAGTCAAAATCAATTCTGTATTTACAGATCTTTGAGTGATTTGAGATGATCTCCCTATGCTGGGCTTATGGGTTGTGGTAAGCACCAGTGGTAAGCAATTACTGCTTTTGTCACTAATGGCAATATTAATGCTTTCCACTGATTAAATTAGGGCAGCTAAGGAAATCTCCAGTTAGGTTAAGGCAGCCCCTGTAATTTTTTTTTAAAGTTTAACTTGTGCAAATGTGAGCCGTATTGTCAGGTATTACTGTGTGACATATAGCAAAAGTCTTGAAAAAGTTTTTTGATTTCCAGTTTGTTTCCAGGTCAAATTTCAGGATAAAAAATTTGGGGGTTTGTCTGAAATACCAAAAGTAACTACGAGTTGCAATATCTGATCTCAACAAAATATGATATTGCAGATAATCATACATCAAAAATTATTATAAATATTTTGCCTTTTCTCTCTCTTTCCAACCCCTCATTTTTTGAGTTAAGTATTTAATATTATTCTGTTCTGTGAATGCTTGGGCTAGACAAGAAAGCAAATTTGACTGACTAAACCTCCCAAAATGATTTCTTAACAACTTGGTTTCTAACTACTTTTTCCTCAAAAAAAATTGAATATTTGTACATAACCTTTAAGGGCATCTGACACTAATTAACCTATTTTCATGCTACCATATGAAAACCTATTGTACTCTAAGATACTGTGTTATTTTAGAGAAAAAATAGGAATGGGACATTTACACTGCTTCTCTCTTAATTGAGAAGGGGATATTTTTTATTTTATTCTATTTTATGGCTAAGGTATTTAACATACATTATGCTATTTCTGTTTGGAGTAAGCAACTTCATGCAATGTGCAGAAAAGAAATAAATACTGATGATATACATCTTCAGATCTTTATTTATCTTTGGAAGCTGTCTTCACCAATTCACACATAGCTTTTTGTTCTTTACATTTCAGCTCCTTCTTTCTAAGGATCAAAAGGACCCATTCCAATCATGACTTTTTTGGTCTTCCCCTTCCTCTAGTCCATCTTCCTTTATACATTTGCTCTGTGATTCAATCCCCATTCATTCTCCAGTATGATAAAACCACTTCAATGTACTTCTTTCATACTGGTCACTCACTTTTCTGTTCAGTCCACATTCATGCAACAGCTATTCATTCTTGATTACTTCCTGGTTTCTCACACACATTTCTTAAATACCTCATTTCTATTACATTCAACATACTCTCTGACATCTCCAACAAAACTGTATTCTTAATACTCAGCCATTTTCTCTTTTTTCCAACAAACATTAATTCCCTATATTCTGCAAGCATTTTCAAAATCTAAAACCAACTTTTCCCAACTTAACGTTTCTGCATCCTTTTCCTACCTTAGTATGTGTGTGTGTGTGTGTGTGTGTGTGTGTTATTTTGTTCATTTGTTCATTTTGTTCAAATATTAGATAAAAATTTATATAGTTTTAAAAACTGCAGGTCATTATTCAAATCAAACTAGTATCCAAGTATCATCATCAGCAACAACAAACAAAATAGAGACAGTAATTTCTATCTAGTGACTAAAAAAATCAATCCTCATTTTCCAAATCCTTGAGAATTTGAATATTAAAATTTCGTGTTAAGGGAAACTGACATTTTTAATGTAGTACAATAATCTAATAATCATTGAAAATAATTTGAATCATCAACCAGCAATATGACATCATCTGCATATAAAAATACTGATACATTTTTCATTACATCCAATGTACCTCTAACATCATCACAAGCTTTCTTAATCATTTATGCAACCACACATTAAACAATAAAAGGGCATTGCACATCTTTGACTTATTCCCTGTTCACTGCTTACTTTACACTAAGCATTTCATTTAATTTTACACATGTTTCATTTTATTGTGTACATATCGTACAGCAACTGTCAAGATGTTGTTTATGCCAAACAAACCATAATTAAAGCCTATTATTTTTATCATATCCTTCCTTCAAAGCATTAATTCATCCTTTTTTCTATGACTCTCTGTGCTCACTCTCTGCTAAACATAAAAGCCATACTATTGGTCCAATATTTTTCATTGAATTAGAGTTCTGCCCCAGACCTTCCCAGATTCTTAGAAAAACTTATTACCTGATAATTTTTCTACTCATTCTGTTTTATTCTTTGTATATATACAACAACAATGGATTTTTTTCAATTGCCAGGCACAGATGCAGTATGTATACACCCATCAAATAAGTTGCATAGACACTCCAAAAACAAATTACTTCCATATTTTAACATTTTGCCAGTTATGCCTTACCATTTTTCAATGCTAAACTTTCATTTTAGTTTCTTTCATTTTCTTCTGCATCCAATCTTCCCAAACATCAGTTCTTGAACTAACAAATAGTAGCCTGTCTCCCAGTAAAATTCATTACTGCATTCCTCAGTAATTGTTAATTCTTCATTATTGCATTCTTTACTAATTCTCTTAGACTTTTACAATCAAATCTTTTTAGATTTATATACTCTCCTTTATTCTTCTATTTAGAATAGAATAGAATGAATTGGAAGGGACCATGGAGATCTTCCTGTCCAGGGATCGGCAACCTTAAACACTCAAAAAGCCATTTGGAACCATTTTCCACAGAAAAAAACCCCACAGGGAGCCACAAAACCTGGGTAGGCATGGCCAACTCAATGTCATTCAGTCAAGTCGTTCCCCAAATAATTGTTCTAACTGTCAGGAAATTTCTTCTTAGTTCTAGCTTGCTTCTCTCCTTGATTAGTTTCCACCCATTGCTTCTTGTCTTACCCTCAGATGCTGTGGAGAAGCCCTCTTCTTTGTGACACCCCTTCAGATATTGGAAAACTGCTATCATGTCACCCCTAGTCCTTCTTTTCATCAAACTAGATATAGCCAGTTCCAGCAACCATTCTTTATATATTTTAGCCTTATAGCTTTATATGCTTTGTGTGTGTGCATGTGTGTGTGTGTGTTTATCCAGAATCTTGAAGTATTTTTGCTGCTTCTTCAATTATCACAACTGATTAGAATATTGCATACAATGATCGCCCATTTATGGAAATCTACTTTCAAATACACCTGTAACTTTTCAGATGTCACCAGTTCAGTTTCTGACACACATTATACCCTTTCATTCATAATTAATCCTCCACCTTGACTACCCTGCAAGTGATCATTAAATGCCTTCAAGAATAACAGACTATATTCATTCAGTTCTATAATAACTGTGCTTGTGATTTTAATTTCACATGAAACATATCTAGATTTATTTTTCGGTTTCAATCCCTAACTCATTTTATTCATTTCTCTTATTTCAGTTAGAAACCAGAAATTTAGTATATGCATAGCTCTGTGCATGTTTTTTCTACAGAAAGAATGAAAATAGTTCATTTTTATACCAAAATAGATGGAATTTGAGACAGAATGCTTACCTCAGAGCACTTAATTTATTTTATAATCAATTGCAGTTACTCACTTCTCTGTGAATGCTAGGAAAAAAGATATTCCTAACAGTAAGATCAATTTGATAGTGGAACCTCTTACTCCAGAAGATAATGGGATTCCCTTCACTGTATGCGTTCAAGCAGAGAATAAACAACCATTTGCTGAGAATACTCTAAAATGAATTCCTGAACTGAGCAGGGAGTTGGATTCAATGCCCCCTGCCAACTCCTTGATTCCGTGCACATTGAAATAGTTACTGAAGACAGGAACAAAGTACCTGACTGATAGTTCTACTTTTCGTTTTCTCTTCACACAGTTGAAAATGTTGGGTTAGTTTGAGGATCATCTTAGAGATGATCCTAAACCTAAAACTACTATCTCTGTTTGCAGATTTTAGGAAGTGTGATTGATTTGGTTTATTGTTTGATATACTGACAAGGAAGCTGACTCCTTTTGTACCAAAATACTGAGATGACTAATCAGCTAGGTTTGCTAATACAGAACCACCCCAAAATAAATGTTTTCTTCCCATGGCTAATTCTACTCAACATGTGCTGGGCAGTATTTGTTTCTGCAATATAAGAGTCTCTTTTAAAAGAAACTTTTCCAAGAGAGTTTAAAAGATTGCTATGGAAACCTTTTCTTCATTTTTGAAAAGCTTTCATCACCAGTCTAGTTGCTTTTCTTACGCCTCAAAGGCTTACAGCCATCATTTTGCTTTTACCTATAGTTACCATTTCGAAGCTATTAATCCTCCATTCCTAAAAATAACTATTTTCTCACTCTCAACATTTTCCTCAGTTGAATGAAAGAAGGCGGGGAGGGAAAAAAAGACCATACTGCTCTATGTTTGTAAAACTACCTTCTTTTCCCATAATACTGGAAGAAAAAATATCAACTGGAGTCAGTTATACTAGGATGGCAACATTTTCTTTTTTCATTTCACTCAGAATTGCAGTGAAGCATTTTCCAAAGACTCAAGTTCTTACCATTATGTCCTCTTTCAAGTTGTGTACTTCCCTCAGGCTGATGATGAATATAAATAAATAAAGAAATTGTCCCATCTGCCTGCTGAAAAATTGTAAACCCCCACTAAGCCCAAAAATGATGGTTTATTGGACTGCTGTGTTGATTCCTACAAAGCATTAAACTAGAAGTGCTTGGCCTACATTCTACTGGAAAGCACATTCTGCCCTCGGATTTAAGGACAAATTGAAACTTGCTGGGTATTTCCACCATGCTCATGCATCCCTTTACACACTACCTTAAAAAAAAAAACTTTCACCTCTTCATTTTTGAAGAGCTAATTAGGTCTGTTTAACATGACTTTTTTTGTTTTTCCACCTTGTCTTCACTCATTCTTCTGTGTTGTTGTGATAGGATCCTCATTCTATATGATGAAATCACCTCAACATTTTTAAATTCATCCTGATCCCTTATTTTTGCACTCAATCTACATATTCTCAGTCCCTGGAGATAAATTAGGCAGGAAACAGGACTAGATGAAATAATTTTACTATATTGTAAGACTATATTAACACCTTTCAAGTTTGAAGACACAGACTACTTATCACCACTTTTAACTGCTTGATCCATTATGGCAGGTCTTTACTAAGTTTCTTTGTCTGAACAGTAAGCCCCTGGGGGCTCCTGCTTCTCTTAACTGATCCTTCCCTCGGCAGTGTCTTAGTCCTTCTTTCCCCATGGCTATTCACATATCCCATTATACCTACATTTATCATCTTTTAATTCTTGAGTTCATCTTGTTTTCCTATTCACTTTTTAAATATCCTCTTTTCATTTTACTCCTCTTCTGCATTTTTCTGATGTATCCAATTTGCCATTTATTCATAACATTGGAATCATTTACTCCATTTTCTCAAACATAACTACCTTAATATTTGATGCAATCATATCACATTAAACAACCACATCTTACATCCATTTTTGCAGAAAACATTCCATGAATTGAGTTTATTTACATTTTCAAAACAAGCAGATTTTTAAATATTTTTACATAACCATTCTATTTCATTAGTGAATGAAATAGACAAAGAGATAGAGGTAGAGGTAAAGTGATGAGATGTATTCCCCTAAACCAGGGGTCGACAACCTTAAACACTCAAAGAAGAATTTGGACCCATTTCCCATAGAAAAAAAACCACAGGGAGCCACAAAACCTGGGTGGGCATGGCCAACTCCATGTCACTCACTTCCACCCAGTCACATAACCACCACCCCCAGCCATGCCTACCCAGCTGGTAGAGAACCGGGAACCACAAAACCTTTCTCTCCCTCTTCCTCTCCCTCTCTCTGTGTGTATGTGTTTACCTCTCTCTTCTGCGCACATGCTTTCTCTCTCTCTCTCTCTCTCTCTCTGCATCTCTTTCTCTCTCAGAAAGCTGAGGCTGGGCTAAGCCAGAGTGCTCTCCTCAGGGCTGTTCACTACTCCTTTTTTTCCTTCTCTTTGGAAATCTGTGCTTCCTGAGGAATGAGCAGGAACAACAGTGGAGGCTTCCCTCCTCCTCCTCCCCCACTCCTCCTCCTCTTGTGATGCTCTGACCAGCTGTGGGGCAGCCGGAGGGTGCACACATGCAGGGAGACCTTCCTAAAGCAAGTGGCTGCCCATCCCATGCACACCTTTGCTGCACTTTAGCCGAGCCTGGCCGCTCGCTTGAGGAAGGTCTCCCCATGCTTGTGCACCCTCCTGGCCACCCAACAGCCCCAGTTGCGAGTGGGGAAGGAGTGGTACTTTAGTTTCTTGCATATTTGCATTTTTTAAATAAAATAATTATTTTGAAATACCCATCTCTTCCATCCTACAACCCTTCCAAATCCAAGTTCAGTCAACATGCTCAGAATTCAAGAATTGGTAAGTAGGACAGCCCCTTCTAAAGGGAAGGACGACCACTGAAGTCAAGGTTCTATTACCTTGTCACATCAGAGGCAGCATGGACTTCTTTGAAATGCACTGTCCCCATTTGCTCAAATTAACTGACATTAATCGGACCTTTGCACAGTGGCATGAAGGGGTGGGTTTCAGCCAGTTCAGGTGAACTGGATGTTTGGTTCACCAAACTAATATTTAGAATGACTGGCTGGCACTGCCCATCCCATCCCACCCCTCCTAGCAGTGTCCATGCAAATACCAGGTAAGTGAAGGGCATCCGCGGAGGCTCTGGGAGGGCCATTTTCACTCTTCCCAGGCTCTAGGAAGCCCCTGGAACCTGGGGAAGGTAAAAACCAGGCCTCCTGGAAGTTACGGAAGGCTGGAAACGGACCTAATTCTGGCCTCTGAGGGGCTGGGGGAGGCTGTTTTTGCCCTCTAGGGAAGCCCCTCGAGCCCGTTGAGGACAAAAATTCCCCCTGTGCCATGGTTCAGGAGGTTCATGTCCAGCATGGCCACACCCACCCAGCAACCGGGCAGAGAACTGGTTGCTGGAATTTTTGAAATCCACCCCTGGTGGCATGATTAGGGTTACCAAGGCTCTTCTAAAGATATCCAGAAGATAATGGATACCAGTGAAGGGACAAAAGGAACTAAATAGAACTAAAGAATTGCTATATGATTCTTCAGATTTTTGCAGCCAAGAAATGATGGTCCTAGAGAAGCCCTCTTGGTCATAGATGTTATTATGAGTAGCTGAAAAACTGAAACTCTACCCCTGTTTCATTATTCTGTTAAAGTATTGATGCATGGCTCCTTCTTGATATGTCCCAAGTTAGAGGATAGAAGGTGGTTCATAATTTCTTTGTGATTAATACTGTTTCCTCTAGGACTAATTGTTTTCATAGCAGAGCAAACTGATACTGTATAGCCCCAACTTAAGAATGTCCACATGGAGCAATGAATGTCAAATTATCTTAATTGTGTAAATAATAGTTAGCATTGACAGGAAGAGTAACAGGGAAATTTTGATCCAAGCTCTCTGTCCTTTTTAACAGGAGGAATACACTGGCAAACTGACATAGAGATCTATGGAATTCCTTCATACACAAAGAATTAAAATATTTGGAACACTATATTCCCAATTATCTGTACAGAGCTAGGGAATCTTTCCTCAACCTATACAATTGCCAAGTCAATCTTGGTGGAAATTTAGCTCAGTCGGCTGGGTTCACAAAACAGGCTAAATTAGCTCAAGTGAGATTGGGTAATTTGTGGTTCAGAATGTGATATGAATCCAGTCACTTTTTTTTTTTACAATGTTCAGTAAATCAATACCACATTAAGTCATAATATGATTTATTCTTTGAGCACAAGATGGTATGTGAACAGAATAATTGTGTTAATATATAGATTGAATGTGAGATAAACCTATGCATTCAAAAGCATATCAGGAGCTCCTTAATATATACATCAGTACCTTTTTAAAATTTCAGAAGTCAGGTAGCTAGATAATACAATCTAAACAAGATTATTAATTTTGAAATGAAAGACATACAATGTAGGTAAACAAATGAGAGAGGAAAGCACCCTCAAAGTTTGAAACTGGGAAGTAGAGAAGTCTTTTGAGTACCTATCACAGATTATCAACAGGAATGCTGCATTTGTATTCAGGTTCTGACTACTGCAAGAGAATGTTAAGGCAAACAGGTCATTAGGTTCTTATATTACAATACACCCAGCATCTGATGATCCTAGTTAGCAAAAACCTCTGTGCTGAGTTTGTATGTGATGTGAGATCACCCCCCACAGGTTGTAATGCATTATGACAGCATTCTTTAATATTTATTGTGTGATGATTCCAGAAGTGTAGCACCCCAGTTCTGAATCCCAGCCCAAGAGATTTGCTTAGAAATAAATCTTGTCAGTGACAAAGTAATCCTTGGAGGACCATGGGCCAGTCTTTCGAATTTGCACCCTTCTGGCCAAAGTAGAATGCTTATTGCTGGCTGCATGGCACTTGTCCAGGATTTCCCACAAAAACTTCCTTTCAAAGAAAGAATATGGGAAGGGAAATGTTCAGTTTCATTAGAGGTGAAAGGCCTTATATTTCTTTCCTTGTGGCCTCTTATGACTATAATACAAAATGTGATCCACAGTGACAGATGGATGCTTTCCAGCTGGCTACTGTACAAAACATTGTACATTGGCACAAAGCCCTGAAGTTATTATTTAAGCATTTATTTATTTGATTTCTAGGCTGCTGGTTTCATTCTTTGTGTTATACCAAAAACATAACTCTAAATGTAAACATAACATGCACAGGTTAATGAATGAATATAATACAAGCATTAAAATAAATAACTTAGTAAGATGTTTTCAAACATTATTTTTCTTCTTTAAAATATCTAACAAATTGACTAAGGACATTTAAGAAAGAGAGAGAGAGAGAGAGGAATTTGGGTGATATAGCTCTAGTTTTCTCCAAGCTAAAAGCTTTGGGTTCAACCCCCATCCTGTATCACCCACAGTTAAGGCCTCAGGGTTTCCAGAAAAATGAGTAAGCTAATTCTCATTTCACCTGATGGTGTCCTTCCGGTTGCTCAGTAAAAATCCATTCCTGTCTCTTCCAATAATGCTGCAATGTTAGTTTTCTTTTTAAGGTAAGCTAAACATTTATTCCCAAGTGTACCTGCCATGCATGTCTTGAGCTATTTCCCCACATATTGTATCAAGTAGTCACTAAACTGTTTTGACTGTCAAGATGGATATTTTGATGGGGTGACTGTGTTTTATTGAGTCATGTGGCTGTCAGAAAACAATGTTGATTTTGAAATGAAAAATCATTTAAGGGTGAAGCTCAGGTTTCACCTTCTTCCAAAATAAAACAAAACTGAAAGAGGATTTTTGACCACTCTGGGAATAGATTTTTTGCCAGCTAAGTGAAATATCTCCTGGAACTTGACCTATTTCAGTCAACTTGCTCTGCTGGAAGGTCTTTCTGTCATGCTTCTTCCTTCTTTGTCCAGGCAGACAGGTAGAGATGCTTCTCTGAATCTCATCTGCCAAAAATTATATGAAAGTGATAACATTCACTGAGTTGTTCTCAAAAATCACATGAAACAAATACCCAGTATATCCATAAAAGAATGATTGGGAACAAATACTTAGCAATGCATCTAGTTCCCAGTTAAACTGTTATGAACTAGTTTACTACCTTTATATGGGTATTTAAATCATTACAAGTGGTCCTCATTACCAACTGCCTCATTTAGTGACTGTTCACAGTTACAACAGTGATGAAAGTAACTTTATGACCAATCCTATTTATGACCTTATTGGGGTTTTAAAACAAAGGAAACCTGAAGTAATAGCTTAAGCACAGTTTCAATTACTGCTTTGCTCAATGACAAAGTTGCCAGTCCCAGTTATGGTTACTAAATTAGGATTACATGTAATTCAGTTGGCTTTAACTTCTCTATTACATCTTTATTACAATTTCCTTTGTCTCCAGATGTTCATCAATTGGTAAATGGAATTGGGATCTACTTTTGTCTTCTACTCTTTGCATTCAGAACACTGGAAATAGAACACATTGGAAACATTAAAAGTGATTTCCCAAAACTTACATCACTCTCCAACTTTTTGTGAGTTGCATGAGTAGTAATAGACAAGACAAAGTAAATACTCTATGTTTTTCCTCATCCAATTCTTAGTGTGTAGGACTTGAAATAGACCTATTGTTTTGGTAAGTGTTTTGTTCTTAATAACAACAGAAAGTTAGATTCATGATTCTGAAGCACAGATGAGTAATCCAGATGTTACCAAGAAGATACTTTATACAATATCTTCAAGTAGAGATAACTTGAAATTTTTTAAATTACCAGAAATTAAATTTAGTGAGAAATAAAACAATAAATATATTACAATTTTGGATTAATTTTCCTTTGTTTGTCGAATCATGGTCACAATAGAACATAGGATATTTTTTCATATGCACTTTTACAAAAATCATGCATGAAAACTTCTGCCCAATTTTCTCCAAGCAAACCCCACTGACAGATATGAAACTGGTCTCTTAAATTATTTTTGAAGTCATTATAATGTCTGCTTCCATCATTGCTATTATATCAAGCAAGTTCATTCATATTGTATGGGTACAGATAAATTTTGCCATAGTAGTCATTGCTGAAATCATATACTATTAAAGTACATGCAGTCTTATGTTCTGATAAGAGGAAAGACACACTTGATGATGCTGAAACCCTCTCTAGCAATTATAAGAATGGAAGCTCCTTGAACTCTATGTTTTTTTTTAAAAAAAAAGGCGGGGAGGGGGTTAGCTTCAAAAACAAAATGGTTTGGCCACATTGATATTTGATAAATAGATTTTCCTGCTTGAGAACTATTCTTCTAGAATGCTTGTCAGTATGTTACCTTTATCATGCTGAGACCTGCATAAAAATGAAATGTCATACTTTGATACCCCTCTAGCCACTCATACGGTTTATTTTTCTTGTCCACTGATAGCATTCACAAATTTAATAACTGTCTTTTATCCTTGTATCTATTCTGTTCCAGCTTTCTATTGAGCTTCTTTCTGTGACAGTTCGCAGGAAATTCTTCATCTTACATATTCTACAGCAGGAGAAAAAAGATGAAAGGAGAAAAGAGGATATTAGCTACCATTTAGCAAAAGGATGAGGAGCAATCACTCCATATGAATGGCCAGATAGAAAGCAGGGGAAGAGGAAATTATTGTTATTCCACTGCATTGGCTATAGCTGCTTTAGCTATTTGCAGCCTGAATTAATTGAGTAGTTGAAACTGAAAAGTTTATTACGAGTCTTATTATCTGCTCTTCAAATTTTGTGGAGAGAAAAATATCATTTATTGGTAATAAAAAATAATAAGGTTATTTGCAAGAAGTTGGGATAACCCCAGAACAATTTTGCAGCTGATTAAAATAGATGATGATGAATTCTTGCGTCTCTGTTTTGATGCCCGAGATAATAATTAAGAATGACTTGGCAGGTCTTCACATGATCTCCAAATGACAATGATATTAACATCAAAGCTGGGCTTTATTATAGGGTGGTGATTTGCAGAATTTTTATAAGTCCAAGTAAAATGAAATCACATTTTCATTTTAAAAAAACCTCATCTGAAATGTATGATTTTGTTAAGAATTCTTTTGTTAAGAATTAAGAAGTCTGATGCGGTTAGTTTTTGTTTCAAAAGAAACATGAAATATTTTGTCAAATTGTCACTGGGTTGTGTGTCAGAATCCTCACTAATGGACTCAATGACAGATACACATGGACAAACAAGTCATTGTTGTGTGTCCACATTGGCATGTCCATAGCTGCTCAATATACTACACTTAGCTTAAATATGGTGTGCCTTGTTCATTGCTGGGCATATTGCTCTCAAATCCAGGATTAAAAAATAAATGATTTTTAAAAAAAGTATCCCTAGATCAGTAATACCCAACATTGGTGGCAAGGTTGCCCATCAACTATTTGATTAAGCTTCAACATATTTTAAGGTGATAGTGACGCTTGTTAGGGAATATTAGGACTAAAGGGTAACCTTGGAAGCTAATGGAAATGGCTAACCACTTATGAACTGCTGCCAATAACCACTAGCCATGTCCCTGTAGACAACTGGAAAGTCAAACTCTGTTGAGAATATTGTCATCATCATTACTTTAGTAGCATATTCTCTCTTTAGTTTTCTCTTTAGTTCTCTACCAGCCATGGTGCTGCAGTGGTTAGAATGCAGTACTGCAGGCTAACTCACCGATCACTCCAGGAGTTTGATTCTGAGTGGCTTAAGGTTAATGCTGCCTTCCATTCTTCCGAAGTGGGTAAAATGAGGATCCAGATTGTTGGGGGCAATAGGCTGACTCTGTAAACTGTTTAGAGAAGGCTGTAAAGCACTGTAAAGCAGTACAATATATGAGTCTAAGTGCTATGGCTATTTCTTATTTCAAATGTACCCACTTTTCATATACTCTCTTCACCTAAATTGTTTTTATGCTCCCATCAGCTTTGTTATCCAACTCAAGAAACTTTACAAAATGTTCTAAAACATATGCAGAGTATCTTCCCTTCTTTTGAATTTTTGAATGATTTTTGTGATACAAAACTATCCTGTTCCTGTTTGGATGCTGAAGTAACACACTGCGAAATCTAAACACAAACTAAGCTAGGTAATGTATGTATGTGCAACAGTGTGTATAAATATGTGTAACTGTGTATAACTATGCAATGTGTACATTAGTCAGAATATCCAAGGTCACATGTTTCAATCATCTTTATTTTATCAGAGACTAGGAAGAAAAAAGTTAAATTTAATTCTGCATGTTTAAGATTAAGAATCTTGTTACACTTTAACAAGTCAAAGTATAAAGTAGTTTGAAAAACAATGGCCTTCAAGGATGACTAGTTTGGTATAAGCTGTTTGTTACACAGTATAAATATCATCTGGAAATTTCTTATGATGGATTCTCTTAGAGACCCTTGATATATGTCAATAAACTGCAGCAAGCCTCATTCACCTTTTTCTAATTGCTGTTCATTATCACACATCTGGATGCTACCCATACTGAGGAAGATTGACTTGGAGGTTAGCTGTTGGACCAAAATGGGATGACCATCCATTTTTCAGTTTAAGACCACCAGTTTGAAAGTTCCAAATTTATGTACATAAAGCTGCTGCTGGCAGGAGTTATTTGCTAGCATGGGATCAGGGATCTTAAATTTATAGATCTCAGTATCCATCTGAACACTGGACAGAGCAGATACGGTAGAGGTCTTGGCATTGTATCCGGAGGCTGTTATGGCAACTGCAAGGGGAGTAATAAACTCAGCCATAAATCCAGCAAGATTGAGAGATTGTGGGTATAGAAACTTTGTTTCAGGGAAATCCCATCTTTGGTTCATTATCTGGTCATGCTTACTCCTGCAGAACTGATTCATCCTGTACAGATTTTCCTGGACTCACATCTCTTTTTGAAACAACAGGTGGTAATTATGTGCTTTTTGTACAGATATACTGTACCTGGGTGCCAATTATGACACTCCTTGACTGGGGTGACTCTTTATCTTAATCATCTCCTCGTTGGATTATTGCGTTTTGCACACCTTGTAGACCACCCAGACACTACACTTGATCTAAACCAGAGTTGCTCAAGTAGCAATGGGACCTTCAGTGTGCTCCCATGTTACAATTCTTTTCCAAAAGCTGCATTGATTTAGTTTGCTTCTAGGTGCAATTCAAGGCACTGGTACTCACCTTTAAGTCCTACATGGTTCAGCATCTTGATATGTACAGTATGAGAGCACCTTTTCCCAATGGCTTCTGTCAGTCCAATAAGATCAGGAAAAAAAGGTTGGCATGAGATCCCTTCTCTCTAATATTGTCATGTTTAGCAGCAGTGTTATACTTCAACAGTTGCTACCCCTTTTCCTTGGAGCAGCATACCATCTGAGATCAGTCTACAATAGTTTTCACCTTGTAGGAACTTCAGGGTGGCTATCAAACCACTCTTTTTTTTCAAGAATATTGTGCATGGGAGTGCCAAGGCTAATGAACCCAATTATGAGTATATATTTGATGTTTGATTATTCTTCAGGTGCCAACGTTTTTTTGTAATTTCAGTTCTAATTGTCAGTTCTTATCTAGTGACTCTATTTTTCTTGTTCTTTTTAACCTTACTGCAACAGGGGAACAGGCTGCTCAGAGGCCTTTTGAACTAGTGTGACATAAAAGCCCTACTAAATAAGTTGCTAAATATGTAAATTAATAAACAAATAATTTTGTATTGTACCACTTGAAGTTATTTTTTTCTCTAATTAAAAACACTATATCTGATTCATACTGAAAGATAAAATTATTTGCATATCTGGAAATATGTGTTCAATGTTCCTCTTTTTAAATAATACCAAATGTATCATTTTAACTGGAAATAATTAGCTGCCATTTTTATTAAGATAAAACCAACAGCTCTTGCCAAATAGATGACTCTCTCCCTCTTGGTACAGCTCCTTCTGCATCCAAAACAAGGAAACATCAAAGCTTAACATAATGTAGAGAAGAACCATGGGAATGACTGCCAGTGGAATTAATTTTCTGCCATTTCCCATTCTTAGCATGTGTTACTCTGATGCTGAAACATAATGTCATTTTATGTAGTTGTACAAATCCCAGGATTAGATACATTTCATGTTCCTTTTAATAATTGTGACAAATTTCACATTTTTCAGCAGAAAATGGATTTCATACTTATTTAAGTGATGTTATGAGCCTGTGTTTTTTGGGGAGGACAGGGGGTGGGGAAATCACATTATATGAAATGGAGATGGTTTAATCTTAACCCTTTTCTACTGCAAACATAATAGAGACTGCAGGAATTTTTTGTTAAGCAAACTAATAGATTTTGCATGTCCCTTTGAGGTGTAAGAATGCTTTTATGAAGGCAAGACACTTGGCTGCGATAAAGATGATAAAATTTTCCAAACTCTCCAGCAAACCACTTACAACAAATACATGTTTGTTCTGCAATTGTTCATGCAATTGTTCTGAGTTGGAATTTCAGTAAACATTACCCTAATTCACAAGGGCTGTCTTGTTCATTCCAGTGGTGCCATTCACAATCTTGACACATGATCCTAAACACACTAACTCCTGCTTTGTGTGTTTTCAGTACTTGCCCACTGGTCTATTTTCTTCAATCTGAACCATTAGCAAAACCAGGATTTTTTTTTTTTTTACGAACTGTAACTAGTCACATTTACATAGTGGAGCATAGACAGTGTCCTAAGTATATATTACAGGGCATTCTAGCCCAATATACAGGGTAATGCAGCTGAATGTTGTAGCTGTACACCTGACCCAGAACAACACATTCATTGTAGACATATGGTTACTATCTTTTTCCCAAAGCTGTTTTTCAAAACTATTGTTCTGTAAGAGACAAAGTAAGAGAGGCAAGCCTAAATTCACAAAAGAAAGATAGAATATAACCTTAAAAAAATCAGTTAATATTTGTGTTTCATGCTAGATAGATAGAAATTATAGGAGTTGTGATTTCAGTGCATCTGGAGGACACTTTAAAACTGCTGTAACATCTATGCCTACAAGAAAGTCTCCATGAGTTGCCTTATACTGGAGATTATTGCTTACCTTTGGCTAGGATAATCTATTTCTCCTGGTATCAACTCTCTAGGCAGAAGTTTCTTTTCCAGTTCTGTTTCTAAAGGGCCTTTGAAGTGCTAAGTTCTTTATTCTTGCTAAGTATGTGCTGTTTTCCCTCGTGGTCTTGGTCCCTAGCTGGGTGCAGACTAGATTAAAACAGCACGTTGTGCATCTGTTAGCATTGAAGTGTGTTAGTTCCAATTATGATTCCATCATGGTAACAGATTAAGGGTGGAATAATCTTCTTGTGTCCCAATGTCATACCTAAAATTTCTGAAAAGCATGTTCGCTTCTTCTCCAACAGAATACATTTGTTTTTCCACTCCTTCACTAATTCCTTAAACTGACAGTTATATGATGGATTTAGCCAATCCTGCCTTTTTATTTCTCAGATAAAAGAATATGCATTGTAAATTAAGGTTTTTGAGCCTGAGATAATCAAAATTCAGGGGAAGCAACAGTTGAGTAACTGAAAAATCAATTTGGAATTACATTATTTCTTGGGAAAGGGAGTTTGCTAGCTTGTTTGTTTACACTTCACTGGAGATATTCTTATCTAAATAAAAGTCCTTTTGAGAGTTGCAGTTTGAAATAGTTATTGGTTTACTATAATTTACAATCCATGCATTTGAACTTTGTGAAACCAATAGTATATCAAATGTATTAGAAACAACATAAAATAGAGAGTTAGTGCCAAACTTTTGATGACTAAATCGGCAATAGAGTGATTGAAGCCTGAAAAACAGATTTCTATTTAGAGCTATTGAGGATGACAGTTCTGAACCAATATAATTTAATACTGGGGACATGCTATGTTCCCCTTGAGCAAAATAATCAAAGTGCTTTTGAGATGGAGAGTGTAATCAGGAAGATATCTAAAGAGAAAAAGACAGCACTAAAGTAGCAATGCTCCCAACCTCAGCATTGAGCAAACCTAACCCCCTAAAAGTCACACTTGTGACACCAGTTAAAATTATGCTTGTGATATCAGGTAATGGCATGTACAATGGATGTCTTCAGCATATAGGCTTCAGTCTAACATCTTTTTTGTCATAATTTGGACTCACATAGAGGCTGATACACATATCATTCTGTGTGCAAAAGCCAATATAAGCAGTGTGTATCCATGTGGTATATATGGATGCCAGTCTTTAACTGATATCATAGGTATGACTTATTGGGGATATAACACCAGTCGTTGCTAGTTGTGTTTTACTACATTTTGGATAAGAAGACTGTTAATCAGGGTCTGAAGTTCAAATCCAATGAAGAAACATTAATGAACCCTAGTATTTAATTTAATAATGAATAATATCATTCAATGGCATTGGATGAGGGAGAAAATTAGCTGAAGGAGTGTCACAAAGGACAACACTACTTACTTCCTATTGTTGCAGGATTAGAGAAAAAGTTACAGGAAAATAAATTCTGTTAATAAACAAATTTTGCTTATGAAATTAATTATCCACTGAAAACAAGTACTCAAGAATGGGTTTTACTGGATATTTTTAAAGAAATTCTGGAACACCTTTTTTTGGGATATATAAATTTGTATTTCTATTATAAGGGGATAATTTAGCCAACTTTATGATTCTAAAAAGGGGATTGTAGTAATCACTCCTTGTGAAATATTATATTTCTTAGAGTTCTCCAGATCTGTGGGAGAGGGAGGTAGAGGACAAATAAAGGTAGACAACAGTGATGTACTGTATAACACTGTAAATGATGAGAAAGAAGTAAATATAGAAATGTTTCACTTTGTTCATAACAAAAGAACTTGGAACAATTCATTGAAAGCAGATGTGGTAGAAAACACTTCAGGTGAGATATATGAGATACAGAATGAAATTTACAACTGCCAGCTACTGTATAATGATGGACAAAGTCATTTCAATAGCTATAAATTACCTGCATTATGAGACTGGCATGCCTCTCATTCAGCCTCAGACTAGGCTGAAGCTGCCATACTTAAAGATAAAGCAGGCACATAAGGAGGGTAGACAAAAGCCAGGAATCTTGTTTAAAAGATCCTTTGGGGAGGTAGTTACAAAGAAACAAAGTTGTTAAGGAAACAAAGGAATGAATGTCACCAGAAACATACAAAAGAAGTTGGGCTTCAGCATGTGAACCCCTTCTCCCCAGTCCCATCAACAGCTACCAGACTTGCAAATCTACAAGGCAAGAGAGGCTACCCATCTTGTGAATCAACAAAGCCAGAATTGGAGGGAGAAAGGGGGTTCTGAAGCCACTCTTTGAGTTATCTTTGGACCCAGACTTGGTGGCTGCTACCTCTCTAGCCTGTGACTCTGGAGCAGCTTGAGGCTCTTTGGGGCCTCTGGTATGGCTCCCTGTCCCCTCACTGGCTGGTCCCACCCCTCACCCTCGCCCTCACATCCCTCGTCTGGCCTGAGAAGGTAAGGGCGATGGCAGAAGATGGAGAAGTGGCTGGGGCTGATTCTTCTCTTTGGAAATCTGTACTTGCTGAGGAACAAGCAGGAACCAAATTGAGGCTTTCCTCTTCTTTCTCCTCCTCCTCCATTCCTTCTCCTCTCACAACCAGGGCTGTGGGATGGCCGGGAGTGTGCACATTCATGGGGAGACTCTCCTCAAGAGAGTGGCTGCTCACCCCACATGTACCTTTGCTGAGCCCGGCCACTCACTTGAGGAAGGGTACACCCTCCTGGCCATCCCACAGCCCTGGTTGGAAGAGGGAAAGGAGTGGGGGTGGAAGAGGAGGAAAGCCTCCACTTTGGTTCCTGCTTGTTCCTCAGCAAGCACAGATTTCCAAAGAGAAGAAAGAAAAGGAGTAGCGAACAACCCCTAGGAGAGCTCTCTGGCTTAGCCCAGAGGGAGAGAAGGGTTTGTGGTTCCCGGATCTCTGTTCTAATGACAGGCTGGGTAGGCATGGCTGGGGGGGTGTCATGTGACTGGGTGGGAGTGAGTGACATTGTGTTGGCCACACCCACTTAGGTTTTGTGGCTCCCTGTGGGGTTTTTTCTATGGAAAATGGGTCCAAATGGCTCTTTGAGCATTTAAGGTTGCTGATCCCTGCTCTAGCTACTGGCTAACAGTCTAGCTGAAACAAATATGGGTAAGTGTGGATAAGTGTATGTGTGTGCTTGTGAGAAAGATCAAGTGTAGCCAGTAATTGTTAATTGTTATAGGTAGTCGACTTACAACAGTTCATTTAGTGACCTTTCAAAATTACAACAGCACAAAAAAGTGACTTGTGAGCATTTTCCCCACTTGATCCAAATCACACAATCAAAATTCAGACTCTTGGCAACTGATTCATATTTATGACAGCTACAGTGTCCTGGGGTCATTTGATTCCCTTTTGCAACCTTTTGACAGGCAAAGCCAATGGGGAACCCAGATTAACAACTAGGTTCCTAACTTTTCTATGGCTGAGATTTACTTAACAAGTGGGGCAAGAAAGATAATAAAACGGCCCAAAACCTTTCTATAAAATGTCTCACTTAACAACAGAAATCCTGGGCTCAATTATGGTTGTAAGTCAAGGACTACCTCTAATTTAAATTTCCTGGGTCACCATGTATTCCAAAGAACCTGTTGTGCCTCTGTGTTTGAGTTGAAAGTGATCTGAGTGTGTCCCTAAATATTTCTCTGCTATTTCCCAAAATTGTCCGTCTTGTCTTCTCCAGCTGCAGCTATTTGGAAAGCCCAGACCAAAAGCAAGGAGAGTTTCAACAGACTGCAAGTGTCTGTGAGGCTGAATGTCCTATAAAAGTTTTAAGACATTCTCTCTGGTCTTAACCAGAGGCTCTTCACAACTTGTTTCAAACATCAGCCTGAATCTCCTGCTTTGAACCATCAAGGCACCATATTCTGGCTAAGGTTGCTTCATGGGCCTTCTTGCATCATCTGAGCTATTGTGCATTTGTGCACAGAAGCCATTGATGCTGAGATGGTTTCTAAAGAAAAGTGGCAAAAGGAGGCATTAAAAGCTTCCCTTCCCTGTTCCGTATCAATGCTCAAGGACTTGCTACAGAATGGCAATGGCTCAGGCAGCATCCCATCAAAGACATCATTACATGTGATGGTTAATGTTTAAAACACATCACAATGATACCGGTTAAGGTGATTATAGCCATTACTATTGTTCTACTCTTCATCATTCTTTCTAGCTCTTTTCCACCCTTTTATCTCAAAATGAGCAAACATATTACACTACCATATATTTTTTAAATAATCTTTCTTCTGATACTGCATACTAAAATACATATATTGGGAGAAAATTGCATATTCCCCTCTCTCCAGTTTTTATTTAGGATTTTCAAAAACAGATGTATTAGGAATATTTTCCTACAGAAGTGATTATGAAAAAAATATGAAGACATATTTTATACAGTTCTCTGCGACAATGAATACAGATTTGTATGCATGCAGTGTGATTTAAAATGCACAGGCTGTCAGAAACGGATTAATATTTCACTGTCTGCCATAGACCAGAGTTAAAATAATCTGAGCTCCCCTATTTCTTCCCACTATTCTCTTTCTCTTTTGCTTCCATTGTCTCATTGTCCTTCCCTGCTTTAATATTTGCCTCCTTTCAGGGTTGACTTATGGAATTTAGGGGTTGGTATAAAACTTGGTTTGGAGTCCTTCTCTGGCTCCTATGTGAATTTCACAGGTAAATTCCTGCAACATGAGATGGAGGGAGATACATTGTATTTTAGAACCATGGACCCCAATCTTTTGAATGCCAGGGACTGGTTCCATTATTCTGCAGAAGGGGACATGCTGCTGACATCCCACTCATGTGGGGATGGGACTTTACTTGTTTGCATGACCAGGTTTCTGGAACCCCATGGACTGGTGCTGATCCATGGCCTGGGAGTGGGGGAGTCCTGCTTTAGTGGAAACATTTGTCTGTCTGTCTGTCTGTCTGTCTGTCTGTCTGTCTGTCTGTCTGTCTGTCTGTCTGTCTGTCTGTCTATCTATC
>JANHGC010001412.1:104212-125053 GCA_027560395.1 Boaedon fuliginosus | reverse complement strand
ACTCTGGGCAGCTTACAACATGGATAGCAATAGCACTCAGATTTTATATACTGCTTAACAGAGCTTTACAACACTCCGCAAGCGGTTACAGTGTCAGCTTATTGCCCCCAACAATCTGAGTCCTCATTTCACCAACCTTTGGAAGAATGGAAGGCTGAGTCAGCCTTAAGCCTGATGAGATTTGATCTGACAACCTGGTGGACAAGTCAGCAGAGATAGGCTGCAGTGCTGCATTTAACCACTGCACCACTGAGGCTCTTAACAGCTGCGATATGTTAAAATATACACCAATTTATTTATTTATTTATTTTTATTTTTATTTGTATTTTTAGGCCACCCACTCCCATAGGATTCAGGACGGCTTTATGTTCATTAGTTCTTTTGTGCAAAGTTCATTCCATTTGTCCTATGTAGAATCCAGAGGGGAATTGCTGGCAGATGATGTTCACTTGTATATAATGTAATATATTGTATCATATATTAATGGAATTAAACAGAAGCTTGGCATCAGGTCTCAAAAGAAGAATAAAGTAATATGAACAAATTTCAACCTCTCAGAAACACTTCAAAACAGACTTCCAAATGACTGATTTTGGGTGAAATAAAATTATTTTTATTGTGACTTGAACACCACCATTGACTGAAAAAATGGTGAACTCACATACATTAAAAGAGTTCAGGCAATCTCAGGTCTCAGCACATACAAGTGGTTTTTGACCACATGGCTCTCCTTGTATAATGTCTATTCTTTACCGAGAGATTGTGATATCACTATTTGTGGCATTTGTGTTTGATTAAGCATTTATAAAAAAAGCTATGGAGAAAGCAAGCACAGTAGAAGCAGATGGGAATACAGCTGCAGTGTTTATGGGCTAAGTTTTGGCTGCTTCATAAAGCAAATTTTGCAAAACAGTATTATTATAATTCAACACAAGACATTTAATAAAACTTGATGACTTCATGCTTTTCTAAGCCCTTTATCTCCAATATATTCCAGGATGTTTTGACACTAAAAGTGAAAAGAAGGAAATGTACATCCACTAGTAAATTGGAAATGTTATTTGGTTAATTTCCTCATAAACGGTTTTCTGGGATGGCTAGCCAAAACATGTTGTTTGCAGAGGAGAAGCAAACATTCTTTCTCCAAGCACCAAAATATCTCGGTGCTTACCTTAATTTGGCATTCAACAGAGAAAATTCCATTCAAGAACTGGTTTGCATATCAACTAAACCAGTATATGATTCCTTTGGGATTAACCAAGCATGTTTAGTGACCTCAACTGTTGAAATGTATAAACTATGGTTTATATAAAAAGGGGGCAGGTTTCAGAATCCTCTCCAAAATTTAGCAATATAGTTAGCAATAATTTTAGCAATAATTTTAGCAAAATTATTTCCTTCCTTCCTAATTTCCTTAATTAGACAATTAAAATTAAAAATATATACTTTCTGGGGGAAATGGAAAATCAAAACTCAGTCTATAAGTAATATTTTACATCACCACTTTTATACCCCAAAACTTAAATGCAAATCTATTGCTTTTTATTTCAAGAATTAGACTTAAGGAAATCATAGCTTACAACCAATTGTGGATCCAGTTAAAAGGAGTGGTCTGAGAAAATTATCTCATCCTGCCTAAGATTAAATCCATGGTGATGTTATATAAATATAACCCAAACCCATTTCTACAAGGAAATAATAAATTTATTCTGCCTCTTCTAGTTAATCCTGATTGATTTACTTAATTCAGTTGGCTTCTTTTTCCGTCTGAAAGAGAGAAAACTCCTTCAAAAATCAAGAAAATATGTCAGTCAAAAGCAAATAAAAATGGGAAAGCAGAGCCCTTGCCCCATCCTTTTTGTTTCCTTTTCAAACAAAATAACTTGTTCTTTTTTCATCACTTTGCTTATTTTCCACTGCTCTATGAACAATAATTTCAATCAAAAATCATGCTGAGGTTTATAGATATGCATAGAAACCTCAGGAGGTATATTAACATAGTTATTAAGCATAATACTTGTAGTGTAATTCTTGCAACAGACTATACTGTAACCAGCATTATGACCCTGTTGTAGAAAGGGAAGTGTATTGGTCAATTATTTAGACAACATGGTAAGCTACAGTTTGGTTTACTGGCGTATTAGAATGATATGTGAAGTTAATGTAATTTTACCATACACAAAACAATCCGGCTTAAATTTTAAAATGTACATTTAGTCATACTGTATTTTATACTTAAGATCACTGCCAACTACAGTTTGAATCCAAATATTCCTTACCTCTGACCATGCTGGGAGTTGTAGCATGTAGGGGACTATCAGTTCACTACCTCTAATCAATTAAATCTTCATTAAAAGAAGGAATTTCCTTATTAGAAGGTTCCTAGCAGAGTAACTCTGTTGTATATCTAATTAGGAGAAGCTGTAGTTGCTTTGTTGCTCTTTACAAAGCCATCCTGATTTACAGCGAGTATGGATAAACCTCTTGGCTTTAACTTTGATTCCAGTAGAAGTTACTAGCCCTTGTAACAAGGCTGGTGTGGTTTGGGACCCTTTCTAACTGTTTTAAAGAAGTATGCATTCTTGACTACTTGGACATATAATTCCCCATATATCTTGTTTCTTCACCTCTGTCGCTGCCATACCTTCACCTGCAGAAGATATGTAAATCTAAGGTGGAGCTTCTGCCAGTATTAAGTATCCTCTTGCTCTGACTCTCTTTGTCCAATTAGCAATTCTTCTGAACCTGCCTCTAGCTTCCCAGCAACCAAAATCTTGGCTGTAGGTTCCAACTTTACAGTGATGCTTTCATCACCAATAAATGTGTGTTTTAGATTGAAGCTTTGGCTACTCCACATTACCACTTGTCAGATTAGATAGGCTTTCGTGGTCTGGCTGTTTGTGGTCTGACTGATTCCTCCCAATCAGTTCTCTAGGAGCTAACATTTCAAAAACATGATGTTTAAACTCGCATAGTATTTTTTGTTTGCCAAACCAACTGTGCATTTGCAGTATTTCAGTATTTGTTTTGGTATTTAAATTACAAATCATATTTGATAGGTTGGGGAAAAGATAGTATATACTATGATTAGCATAAGTATTTTCTGTTGGAGAGACATACTATCATACCATATAGATAGGTCTAAAACTGCAAAGGTTTATTTTTACACTAGCTGCTTATCCGGCTTTGCTCCGGTTTTTTTTGTATGCCGAAGAAATTTAATTTCTGCTGGGTACCTTGTTGTCTTGATGCTTCTGTTGTATTTTATGACTCCGGTGGTTGCCTTGCTGTTGTGCTGTGTATGCTACTGTGTTTTTTTTTTCATCTCCTATGTTGTTGGTTGGTGTATGTGAGGACAGGGCCACCTGTATTTCACCAGGCATGGAAACTGAGGGAGAGCTTGCATCTCTTGGGTATTGGAATATTCATTTCTGGTGAAATAAAGTTAGCTCCGTCATCCTGCTAACTCCCTGTGCGCCAATCATGACGGATGTGCAGGGAGTCGGCGGGATGACAGAGCGACTTTATTTTGCCAGACCTGCAAACTCCAACCACTCCTCCCTGAGAGATCAAAGTGTGGCTGGCAAAATACAGGCAGCCCTGTCCTCCCTTCGACAGCCTATCATTTCCCTAGGCTGATGTAGCATTTGGGTGGGTAGGAGGAAAGGGCTACTGAGGGGTGCCTTTATTTTTGGAGCCTCCATACTTGGCCCTTTCCTCCTGCCCACCCAATCACTCCATCAGCTGGTGTAACAAAATGATGGGCGTGCAGGCTGTCGGCGGGAGGACAGGGATGCCAAGCACTCCCTCACTTTGCATTTCATTTCTGGTGAAATAAAGTTGGGTCTGTCGTCCCGCTGAATCCCTGTGCACCAATCATGACGGACATGCAGGGAGTCAGCGGGATGACAGAGCCAACTTTATTTTGCCAGACCTGCAAACTTCGACCACTCCTCCCCGAGAGATCGAAGCATGGCTGGCAAAATACAGGCAGCTCTGTCCTTCTGCCAACAGCCTGCGCACCTGTCATTTCCCTAGGCTGACAGAGCAATTCAGTGGGCAGGCGGAAAGGGCCGCTGAGGGGCACCTTTATCTTTGCATGCCTCCATACTCAGCCCTCTCCTCTCGGTGACTGAATCAATCCGTCAGCTGGCATAGGGAAATGATGGGTGTGCAGGCTGTCGGGAGGGTGGGAAAGATTTAGCTGTCCTGTCGATGACTTAGTAAGTCCCTCATAGTTTTCTAACCTGCAGACATAATCCGGCACACTTCTCTCTTCAGAAAAAGCTGAAAGCCGCTCTGCAGAGAAAGCCAACAGTTTGAAGAAAATGTTTGAAAAAAGGGGCTGTCCTTGAGTTAGGACATGCGCAGTACTGTTTTTAAGCCGGTTTTCTCTATTTTTTGGGGGGCTCCCCTTTGTCCCTTTTTTAAGGCAAAATAGGGGGCAAAGAATTTGTGGACCCCCCAGTGCTGATTTCACAAGCCTAACAAAGGTTTGTGTGAAATTTGGGGCAAATTGGTGCAGAACTGAAATTTTGTATATGACACATACAAACCCACAACTCTCTCTCATATATAGAGAATAACCAATATTATAAGATGTCTATTAAAAATGTACAGTATGTAGAATGGATGGAGTAGTGGTATATTAGCCCAGAGAAAAGAAAATTAGCAAAAGACTTAACAACTGTTTTCAAATTTCTTGAAGAGCACTAATGTAGAAGACATGGTAAATTTGTTCAGTGTTGTTTCAGAAGAAAACATAAGACAAAGGAGTTACAGAACAAAGGGTTTAAATTACAAAGAAGCAGATTTCAATTTACAACAGAAAGAATTTCCTAATTGCAAGAAGTGTTCAATAATGTCACTGTCTAGGTGGGAGGGTGGACTCTTCTTTATTGAACAATTTGAACAAAGACTAGATAATAGTCTGTTAGTAATGCTGGTTATGGATCAGATTAGGTGATTTCCAAGGTCTCTCCCAAAGTTGCATTCTTTGATTTTTCATGGTTTCCAAAGATAAAAGTCATTGGAGTAGTACTTAACTGGAGGCAATTAATAATTTGAGTCAAATTCCAATTTAATGTACATTTCTTCTCCACTTTGCTTTCTTTATTGTTCTCAATTCAGTTTTCTTTTTCTTAAAAGCTTGCGGAGACCTATTTCTGATAAAATTCCTACACTTCAAATAGCTTTTTATACATGGAAATGTATTACTTGTTGATTTACCTTTACACAGTTGTTCAGCAGTATGGACATAATGGAGAAAATTGTCAGATACACCATGATTGACTATGTGCTGTCAGTCATTTTTGGATTTTTAGCAACTATAGATATGTTCCCCATGACAATATATCAGGACTCCCAATGATCAGGGATGGGTTTCTCCCGGTTCGCTGGTTACCCGCTTTGTGGATGCGCTTCCGATTCAGCTGTTCAAAAGTGCGCTGTGCACGATCGACAGAGAAATCTTCATGGTATTCTGAAAATACTCTGATCCAACAGCTGTGCAGATGCCATCCGCGAATGGCCTCTGCACAGCTGTTGGATCAGAGTGTTTTCAGAATACCATGAAGATTTCTCTGTTGATCGCGCGCAGCGTGCTTTTGACAGCTGAATCGGAAGCGCGTCCACAAAGCGGGTAACCAGCGAACCAGGAGAAACCAATCCCTGTCAATGATGTACTCATTGCCACTCTGTGTACATCCATGCTTAGTCATTCTCTTCTTTTAATTCCATCTATTTCTCCCAGCAACAGAGCCTTCTATAGAGACTTGGGGCTTCAAGTAATACATCTGAAGTAGGATAATTGGAGCTTAGTTATTTGTGCTACAATTGAGAACTCTGGCTTGCTTTCTTCAGTGATTAATTTCTTGGCTATCCAAGAAATATTTTCAGGAATCTTCTTTCAGACTAAAGTTCACAATATATTCACCAAATTGATATATCTGCAAATATCTGGACCACCAGGAAATGATGAAAAAGGATTACAATCTTAAGGATTAGGGTTGCAAAAGGATTGTAAAATGTAACCACTTAGCTGCCACTTATTTATCATCCAGATTTCTATAGGCCAGATCTTGAAGGACTATTCATAGAGTAAAATCTTGAATATATATATACCAGAGTGCAATTCTATGCCCATCTATATGCAAGCAAGCTCCAGTAAACTCAAAGGGATTGAGTATGAGTGCTTAAGGCTATGCCATTAATGAAATGAATTAATAACTGTGCATGTTTGTATCACAAAGTTATAAACAGCTATGTAAAAAGTGGTTCTATATTGAATTTGTCTTCCTTTCTGTTGCCTACTACTGGTACTAGTAGTTTATCGAGGCCTTGGGGTCTCATCACCTGCAAATATTAAATGAACATAAAATAGGATTTGATACTTACAAAGCAGAAGTCTGGACAATCCAAATGGTTTTCTCAATTTTAAAGTTTTCTAAAGTGTTCCCTAGAGATTTTATGTAGTCCTGCCTAAGGCTTGGTTATCACTTGCAACAAGATATTTAGATAAACCATAGAGATAGGTCAACTCCTTTATATTCTTTGTTAGAACTGGATTAATAAATACAATATGGATGGGAAATAATTCCTCTGACGATGAGTTTCCTGGTAAAATCAGCAGTAACCAAAACCAATGTATAACTATTTCTTCTTCCCTCAACAACAAATCAGGGAAGTGTGTGTTGACTATAATGCCAAACCTAACGTATGCCTTATACCCTGACTAAGCTATCATTATAGTGGAATTCAAAGGCAGCCTGGGTAACCAGGATGGAATGGTTTCAGATAATTAATTTAATGCATTACAATGCCAATTGCTAACATGTCAGAGTAGGAATGTTTCCAATAAAAATCACCTCCAGAATGAAAATATTTAAAACACAAAGTATATTGATAAGTACTTGTTGACCCATGCCAGATGTGCAAAAAAATGGTGAAGCATGAAATAAGTAACTGAAATGTATGATTCACAAACATCAATGCCATCTGTATGCTTGATTTTTATAGGATTAAAACTGGGACTGCTGCTCCCATACGAGGATTTTGCATTTGTCCTTAGTTCAGAAGAAATGTATTCATGGGGGAAGTCATGTGAATAAATCCCATTCATGAAATGTGATTCCAATATTCACAGTAAGTTTTTAGTTAGTTGTCTAACTTGCTCTTGCAAATAACATGGCATGAAACTATGAAATATCAGCATAATCACTTTTAGAAAGAGCTCTGCCAGTGCCAATTAGGGAAAGAAACCAAGAGAACTTCTAAAAGACACAAAGGAAAGAGAATGAAAAAGCAATTGAATGCTAATGAGCATTTAGAGACTTCACTTGGTGCTTGAGGTGCCATTGATTAGCCTTCCTAGCAAGTGGTCCTTTACTGCTCCCAGTTTGAAGCCAATTGGATTTTTTTTTCTTTCCAAGAGAAATTCTCCAGGCTAAATTCTCATCTAAGTTACACCAGGAGCATATTTGGGGGGAAAAGTGAACTCTGCTGTCTTTGTGAAATTAATACCTCTTCAGATTGGAGGAAACGGGTAATAATTCAGTCTCTGAACTTTGCAAGAAGGCATCAGGCTTGGAACAATCCCTTTTTGAAAACAAAAATTTGAATCAATGAGCTTTTTGGTTGAAAATGGAAGAAAATCAGTCTGTCACTTTAACTTTTCTTTTGGTGAAAATTTGGCAAACTGCAGCATACTAAAATTAATTTTGGATTTTGATCCCTAGATATTATTTATTTTAATCTAATAGAAAAAAATGTTATTTCCTGATTTCTGATGCCAAAGTTTTAAGTTATGGCTTTGTGTGTGTGTGTGTGTGTGTGTGTGTGTGTGTGTGTGTGTGTGTGTATACTGGCACAAAGAAATCATTAAACTTTTCAAAGAGCCTGTATTATCTTTCCTGATAAATACTGAAATGAAAAATAAAGTCAATGTTGCATATTGTAGAAGCCAGGGGGATGATGGGTTTTCTTCCCTCCCTCCCCCATTGCTTGTATCTTTGGGTGGGAGTGAATTACTAATTACAAAACAACCATGTACTTCAGCATTTGCAAGACCCTTAGTGTTTGCAAAAACAAGCTAATTATGCTTGAAAAGGTTTTCAGCCACAGCTCACTTGCTGGCACAAATTATGCTGTTTAAAATAAGGGGAAGCTGTTTGGAATATTTGCCTGTATTTAGTGACCTCCATGCAATACACACGATTCTAACATTCTTAGGAAAAAAATGCAGGGGTTTTGAAGCATTTCTCTAATATTCTGGTGGAGGGGGGAAACGTCCCCGGCTTAATTGGGGAGAGGGGGAGATCTCAAAAATTAAGCTAGGGATTTTTTTTTTCTTTTACATTCATGTTTGCAGGACCAGTATTCTGTTTTGTTTTGTTTTTCAACACAATTTTAGTTCTTCATTGCTTGAATGCATCCAGTTGGAATAGCTGGACCTGAACGAAACATGACCTTTCCTCATGTCTGTGTCCTGGGTGACTTTCTTTCTTGTATTATTATAGTAGATATGCCAGGTGATTTGTGAGTTAAAGTTGTTCTGTTATGGGTTTTCTCAGCTTTTCTCCTGCTTTGTAGCTTAAGAAATTACATGTTTTGTTGTGAACAGAAAACAGTAAAAACCAGTTTTATCTTTAATATTTGCTTTAATCCTGATGAGTCCCAGCCAACAAAACAAAGCTTGAAAAGCTTATGGAAGTAGAAGATGATCTATAAGAAAACTGAATCCAGATTCAAGAGTTCTCTAGGTAAAATGTCTCTATAAATCCACTATGCAAACTTGGCTAATTTCATCTATATAGTCAAAGCAATTTATACCTTCTGCTCATTCAGAAAGGCCTTAAATAGCCTCCATACACATAAATCAATTTACCAAAAAGCAATCAAAGCAACCAAAAATAAATTCATATACAGATAGAAGTGTTACCAGTACTGTATTACAATTACAGATAAATAAGAGACAAATATATAGGAAACTGTACTATAACCCAACAAAAGTGTTTGAAAGTTTCTTACAAGCAGTTCTTATATTGACAATTGATACAAATCAATCCACTGTTGCCAGTTACATATATATGTATTCTTCCAGCTGTATATAATTATTTTGCCCATCCAGGGGGAAAAAAACCCTGTCCATGAAGCCATTTGTCATGCAAAGTTGTCCCAAATCTATAGCATACAAATAAAAAGGCTTCTTTAATAGGCAGTGATTGGGCATTACTAACAGGCCAAGTGGATCAGATCAAAATATGTCAATAGTAGAACTAGTTTAGAAAGAAAGAACAAAGTTTGTTGCAATCTAAGTCCTTGAACTTGGGATAACATCAGCATCTGGGAAAATGTATTTGACCAAGAGTCTGAAAGTCTTGGAAACTGTGTAGTTAATTCAAAATTAATATCTGAAGGCATAGGTTCCAAGAAATTATATATCATGGTTGAGTTGCAGACAGAAGGAATCTGAAAAAGAGCACTGAGAAAGCCTAAAGGCTATTCTGAAGTTTATGAGATTTTGTCAACAAGTAAACATGCATGGAATAACAATATTGGCACTTAATCTCCTATTGCAGCCATGAAGTGCCAGTTCATATTACAGAAAAGTAATTGCTTTAAAAACAAATAACCAAACAAGCAAAAACTAGTGATGGCTTAAACCTTCAGAAATACTTTCTAATTCTGCTCAAAGGGATCCTGCTGCTGTTCCAGCTACTGATTTCAACAAGAAACCCAGTTGATGATCATGTTCATCAAATTATCAATGATGTGAAATTGCTCCAATTAAAATATAGCTACCATTATTCCCCTAGGCTGCACTTGCCCTGCTGTTCATTTTCATCTCTCTCTGCCTCTTGGCTTGCAAGTGCAGATTTTGCTAATCTTTGCCTGTGGCATGAATAATACCTAAACTAATCTTTCCAAGCCAGCAATATTGTTTAGGCTGACGGTGGTTATGACAGAACCTCTGTGCTTAGAAGGGGGAAAGGGGGCTGCTGATTAGGCCTCGGCTGACATTCAAATGTTTTTCCCCTCACCTTAAGTGAGACACTAGAGACATTACTTTGCACTATGCTGGAGCTTTTCATCAAACTTTTACACATTTTAATTAAACATTTTAGCACACCTTTTTGGTAAGAATGTAGAATTATCTCCATGTTACAGATGGGGCAGAGGTAAAGATATAGGCAAGAAAAGTGACTTACCCAAAGGCAAGACAACAAACAGAAGCAGAATTCATCATGTGGATTCTTAAAAATCTATGGCCAGACTAATTGTAAAGCTATCAGACAGCTGCCAGCCATATTTCATCTTTGAAGAATAATTAAAATAACTTTTAAAAGTTAGTGTGAAAGTCCCATAAACTCAATTTTCCAATGTTCACAATACTGGTTCAATGTCTCAAATGTTCCGAAGAATCATAGCTAAAAATTAACATAGCTAAAATTGTAATCTTATGAATATGAAATACAAAATTTAAAAATCCATTGTAGATTCTATCTATTCTCTCTATTCTCTTTTGTCTGAACTTGAAGATTTTTTGAGATTGATTAAACCATAGATTCTTGTAACAGCTGAACTGGGAAACAATGACTTAATCACCATCATGGTTATTGTCACACAAAATTGTGTGCCTACACTGTCCCCCAATATGCCCCTGGGTGGCAGCACCTGTGGTCTCACCCCTATAAAAGGAGCTTGCATGCTGCTCCCTATGTTCACTTTGCCTTATTCTACCTATGCTTAACATGTAGTCTCACCTGAGACACCTACCTTCCTATTACTCCTTTATTAAACATTTTATTATTGAGCCTGTCTGAGTTATGTAGCTGATCCTAAGATCCCAGGCTCAACCTCAACAACAGTTATTAAAGAGTGAAAACAAATTAAGTCTCAGATCAGAGAGAATAAAAATCAGGTGTTTGGATGTATTAAATTTTTCAGAAAAAAAATCCTTCACCTCTTCACATGTACTCCTCCATTCCAATCTTCATTTATAAGTAACCTTCAGTAGAAATTAAATATTTTTTCTGCTGAGTTAGGGAATAAATTGCAAACACTTTCATATCCAGTTATACATAAACTGGGTGGGGTGTGTGATTATGTGCCATTCATTCGGTTGATATAAACTTTCACAGCAAGAAAAATAGATTTTTTTTTCAGGATGTGTTGTCCCTTATCTAGTACTTCAGGTCTTCTACTGGTACATTCATCTTCTTGCTGGTGGTTGTCCTATTTTTTTCTCTTTTCCTTCACCTTTCCCAGCTAATAGACTTTTCCCAAGAATTATGTCTTTTTATGTTGTTTCTCAAACATAATAATCTGTTCATCTTCATCTCAAATGAAAATTCTGGATTGTTTTCCATTTGTTCATCTTCAGGGCTTTCCATTATAATCTTAGGAATCTTCTCCAACACCAAAGTTCAAAACTGTCAATACTCCTTCTACTTCCTGCTTCTTCCAAGTTCAGTTTTCACTTTTGAGGTGTGTCACAGGAAAAACCATTCCCCATACAATTATGAAATTTGTACTTATAAACACATGACAGTATCTCAGTATCTTTTCCAATTCCTTCCTTGCTTTTTCTAACCAAGTGCTAGCGTGTGGTCTATATCTTGATTGTTGGTCTCTTTAATGTTGACAATTGATCCTAAAAAGCAAAAGTTATTCATTGTTTCAGTACCTTCAGTGTCAGTTCTAAGGCTGTTTGCTATATCTCTTGTCATTAATTTGGTCTTTTTTATACTTAAGTCCTTTTTTCACTGTTTTCTTTACTTTCATTATTAGAGTTTGCAGATCACACATTTATGACCCACATAAAAACCAGGTGGAGTGTCAATTTCACCATTTGATTATCATTTCACTTTTTTACCACATTTTGTGGATACAGCACTTGTTCAGATATTATATTATATTTATTTATTTATTTATTTAAATTTATACCCCGCCTCATTTCCCCTGTTAGGGGGAACTCTAGGCGGCATATAATTGCTTATCTGTTCCAACAGCTCTCTGAAATTCATTGTCTTTCCTGAAATGTTTGTTTTTCTTGGTTTTCACTTCTCTTTTCTTCCTATCCCAGGTTTCCCCTCCCCCACATCCTGTTTGCATTTTTCTATTTCTTGGTCTTGGATAATATCTTTTAACAGAACTTAACAACTTCTTTCGTGTCATTTCAAAGTTTTTCTGTTTCCCCTGAAGTTCAGGATTTTCAAGCAATTGCTGATGTTCTGCTTGAAAATGCTGGGTATATCTTCAAGAACTTCTGTTAGGAACTGGTTGACCTTTTTCTTCCACTTTAACTTGACTTGGAACTTGCACATAACCACTTTGTGATTTCTTACACAGTCAGTCTCTGGCTGTATCTTTGCCCTACTATCCCCTGAGCCCTACTATCCCATGGTAAAAAGATATAATCAATTTGATTTCTGTGTACTCCATCTGGTGATGTCCATATATATAAATATTGTTTTGGTTATTTAAAGACTGTGTTAACACTAAATAAATTATTGCATTGGCATAAGTGGATAATCCATTCTCTTGCTTCACTTCAATTCTCTAGAACATATAGTCCAACTACATTTTCCTCCTCAATATTTCCAAATTTGGTCTGACAGTTTAAGATTGAATTTAACCATAGATCTCATGATTTTCTTCTAGATCAATGGCTGGAATATAAATTCAGCTTCTTCCAATCTAGCATCCCTCAATGTATATTCAGCAAATATTAATATTAAAGTGGATAAATGTTTGCTTCACTGCACACAAGCATACATCCACATAAAACAATGTCTTCACAAGTCCACTATTATATACACGTATGTTTGAAAAACCCTTTGAATTTTAGCAGATGTAATCCTTTCTGATCAGTAACACTGTCATATTTCTGAGACCAGGATTGTTGAAGAAGAGAGAGATGATCTCATTGAAGGTACAGTGTTTTTGAACTAGTAGCAAAGATTAGGCATAACATTTCCAACCAGGGTTTCTGCTTCAGTGCTAAGCTGAAGGACACCACCACCTTCTCCATGCTGCGAAAATAGATTAATAAATGCACATCCACATCTTTTTACTTGTCAGGAATGTTACTACATATCCTCAGGGTATAATTTCATTTTACAGTATACATTCCCCTAAGCATTTGTGTGGTGACACTTTGTTTGACAGACAGAGGGACATGGATGTGTGCATCTTTATGGGAATTCTCTGTCTAGATTGTAAAATCAATACTGAATCAAATGTAAATGTATCCTCATCTCTGAAATACTGAGATGCCATTTTCAGTTTTCCAACAATTTTCATTAATAATAAATTGGCATTGAGGGCTTTTCTCTTCCATTATTATTGATTAATATATAAGAAAAATAATCAGTACTATTTTAGATGGCGGGTTAAATCAAACATGATCTCAATGCCATGTTTGGCAAGCAATGTCTAATTTTATTAATTTAACCCAAAAATCTGATATATGATCTCCTGTGGGACTATTTAGAATTGAGTTTGTCAAGAATAGAACACCAGAGTCCCCAAATCTATGCTGGTTCTTTATTGCCTTTCTGGTGATATTCAACCTGATATACATGATGAAGTATTTGGAAAAAGGTAAAATTGTATTCACATTTCCTCTCAGAGTATTTAGATTTGAGTAGACATCCATAGAGATAAAGACCCACTTTCCAATTCATGACCAGTGTGTACATATAAACATACACTGTCAAATATTCCTTGTTTTAAAACACTCCTACAAGCTAAATAAATTTGTATGCATATATTGTGTAGGAAGCTTTATTGTAAATTTGGAAAAAGTGTGGCTATCCTATTATTATTTTATGTCCAGAAAGGCAACCTAGGAAAGTTTTCATGAAACTGCAAAGCCAAAGTTTTGCAGCAGAGATGGCTTAAAAGGTGCTCTTCTGTTCTTTTGTGTGATTGTCTCCACTTTGATTTTGCTAACTATGTTTAGGATCTGAAAATGAGAAACATTTTCAGTTTTTGCTATTCATGAAACAAACTCTCTTTTCTCAAGACTTGTCAAACATTTTCAGAAGCACTATAAGTTTTCTTTGTTGGAGACAGCTTGAGTGATAGGCACTGCACACCAGAATGCTCAGTTTGTTCATTAAAAAAAACAAAAAACTTTACATTCAGAAATATATTGAACAGGACATCTTTTGGCAATCTTAATTGAAGCCACTCAGTTTCTTAACAATGAAAGCTTTCGCACCAATAACCAGCTTTTCTATGTGCACAATGGACTGAAGGAACTAGAGTCACTTCACATAAATCATTTTCACCATCTTTTTTATCAATCCTAGACCTTCCATGATCTCAATGCTTTACTAGACCTGACCATGCATTTTTCTGGTTTTGTCCAGTTATTTAAAATGGGGAAAATATATACTGTAGAATACTGAGCCTCCTTGAAAATCTATTGACTTTGATTTTGTTTCATCATTCCTCACAGATTCTGGTCACAGCAAAGCTTTTGTTCAGCATCCACTACAATTTTCCAAATATTGGCAACTTGTGCTGTGCAAAATGTCCAAATATGAAAAGTTTTAAAGTACCCCTGTTCCTGAAGTTAAACACTTTTTTGAGTGCAGAGCAGCTGTTCCAACTTTATTGCAAGTTGCCAGTGATCTTCTGACATTCTAAAAGTAATCTAATTCAAATAGACTCATTTTAACTTCCAAACACTTGTTCCATATTTGAAAAAAAAATGCTGTCATAAATTGACAGTGAAAGTCAGAACAAGTTCTTTTAAACCATCATGTTACAATCATTGTGTAAAGCTTGCAAAAACTGTCATGCTATTCTTGCCCAGTGGGTCTTTTAGAAGAAATAAAAGGTAGGACAACTTTAAAGAAGAGTTGCTGCCCCCATAACAACTGCTCATTGTTTGATTGTGAAGGGAGAGGGGCACAGGTAGAAAGAAACTATGACAAATGTAAGTGGGAGTGCTAGCTATTTATTCCCCCCCACTTTTTTTGTGTGTGTAGATTAAGGAGTAGGAGATTTTTTATTAGTCCAGGAACTGTAACAACTCAAAGGGCAGGTCGCTCTTTGAGTCCCACTTTTGAACTCTCTTATTTAAAAGCTGGAGGGAGAATTGATTGACTCGTGATATTCTTTGCCTACACTAAGAATTTCAGGGTTAATAAAAGTGAAGACAAACAAAAGTCAGTTTCAAAGTGGTTTGTGGGAGATCAAGGATTGCAAACAGAGTTAAACCTGTGCCACATGGCCTTTAGCCCAAATTGTAGAAAAGTAGCAACGCAAATAAGCAGCATATTGTGAACAGATTTCTGAACAGTTGTATAACCTCTGGAGGAGAAGCCAATATAGATCTTTTTCATATAGTATGCAACACAAAACTGTAAAAACAGGGTAGAAGTACAGCTATTAATCAAAAAGTGAATGCTGACATGAAAACATCCAAGACTCAGACTTCGGTGGAGTATTGATAGGTTTATGTTCTATTTTTTTCTGGCCTGTTATTCACATTAATCAACCTTTTATTTGTTTGCACCTACATACTCCCAGTCAATCCCCATATCCATATCAGAGCAAGTACACAAGTCACTCACTAATAAAACTACAGCGAAGTGAAAACCTTAAACCTTAAAACAAATTATATGGCAAAACAGAATAAAGGACAAGAAAAAAAAATATCAGAGGAAAACAAGAGAGTAACAACGGGCAATAATTTCTATTGCCTGTATAAGTCTAGAGAGCCAGTCTGATGGTTAAGGCACCGGGCCAGAAACCAGGATCTGTAAAGCCTAGTTCTGCCTTAAGCACAAAACCAGCTGGGTGACCTTGGACAGTACATTTTCTCAGTCCTAGAAAGGAAGCAATGGGAATCTACTTCTGATATCTTGCCAAGAAAATGGATTTGTGTTAAAGTAGTTGCCAGGTAACTAAATTGAAGGTGTACACATTCACCCACATGTTCACTCTCTCTCTCTCTTTTCACAACCTCTGAAAACAATATTGTAAATATTGGGATTAGGATAGTCTCAATGAATAGCCTTTTATTATTCCAACATAGCCCCTTTAAGCAATAGCAGTCGCATTCTAGCTGGGGAATTCTGGGAGTTGAAGCCTCAGTATCTTAAAGTTGCCAAGTTTCTAAACCAACAATTTTTTTTACCAACTGTCAAAATCGGTAAACGTTTCATCTTAGAACAAAGGACAAGGAAGAAAATTTATTTTAACCCAGTCCAGAATGCTGAACTCACAGACTTTCTAAATATATGGTGAGTGACAGAGAAACTGAAGTCTATTTTTCCCTTTACTATTAAGATATTACAAGGTGTGTGAATGTCATGACTGCATAAATAAATCTCTTCCCCAATGAGGTGTTAAATATGGGGGATTTAACTGAATCTGGCCATCATATATCAAACTGTGATTCATGGTATGTGAACTAGCACCAATAGAGATGGTCTGTTAAGTTTTCTAGGAGATTATGGAAAACAAGCAAGCCATATTTTCATTCCAAACTTTCAGATGATTCTTAATACATTGCTTTTTGGTTTGGTTTAGTTTTTTTTTAAACCAACAACTTGTATTTACATAATTCCCAGTTTCTCTATAGGGGCTTAAATTTATTTCTCTATGCAAGAAAAATTTTCTGAACTAATAGTATCTTTTTTGCCTACTCTCCCTGCTTTTCTAGTATATATATATGCCAATGTTATGCAATTTGGCATTTGCCAGTTATGTTGGACTTCAACACCTATAAATCCCAGTCAGCCTGGTATTGGTTAATGACTCCCATCATTTCTGATAGATGTTTGTGAAAGAGGGATATATTAATTTTCCTTGACCTCATTTCAGGAAAACCACATAATTTTGGAAAAACAACAAATATCACTAGAAAATGCCAGCGATGCTGACCATTTTTAATAATGTGGGCATTTCTCCATGATTGGTGATGCAAGGTAATGAGGCTGACAAACTGAAGCAGGATGGGAGGATGTGTCTTAAAATGCAACATTGATTTGACAGCTCTACCAATTATATTTCTTTGTGACAACAATTAGCTGCAAAGCAAATATATGTGGACATATCTCAAAGATGTTGTTTTTAGACATTTACTGTGCAGAGGGCACACAGGCATCAGTAGCAGTTCTAAATTATTTTACTAATGTCCATTTCCTCTGATGGCCTCCTATTCAGACATTGAAATATTAGAGATCATCTCCTCTGGGACCTTTCTTCATGTTTAGCCTGCCCTCTACACTGGGGCAAGAAAGCTAATTGCTACAGAGCAAGCAGATGGCTTTATGAAAGTTCAAAATGACAGCAAGCCTCTGTTGGTAAATTATACTCCAAACCAAACCTTCTCCACCTTTCAAGGGTCAGATGAAAATTCCTCATGGTTAACACTAAACAATTTTTGCTATTGCACAGATAGAGAGGAATGTTTGAATTCTACTCCCTTGTGGGTCCTCCAAAGACAAACATTTGTGTCCCATGGCCCAGAGAGATAGGTTGTCCATTTTTATGAGGATAGTTCAAGATGTTGGGCATGTTTAATGTGGAAAACAGGCAATTAAAAGGCACCATTGATCTTTAAATAATTGCCAGGCTGTCACATAGATGATGGAGAAATAAATTAAAAGTACCCCTTGCCAAGAAAAGGTATTTTTTTCCCATGTACGGCATGAATTCTTTGACTATGGACCTGATTCTTTTGGATTATGTAAGTTCTTCTTTCTTTTCATTTTCCACATTTGTTTATTAAAACACATAAAACAAAGCCTATAAAAAAAATACCGGTTGTTTGGGCCTTTTTTAAAATAACAGATATAAAGAAGTTATTGTCTTGGACACCCCACCCCACCCGGCTTCCCCTTCCACATCCTCTTCCTCTTCCATGTCCTCTTCCATGTCTTCTACCTGCAACTGCCTCCCTTTTTTTGGATTTGACTTTTCGTTCAACATCCATCAGCAAAATACCAAGAGGCAAACTGTCTGGCAGAATAAAATATCTGATATGATTGCCTTGACTGCTCAATGTCTTCAGCTGGACAGGTTCTCTGTTCTTCAAAGTCATCTTTACAGCTTTAAGATGGGTATTCATGTTTACATCCACTTCCATGTACTCGAGTCCCATTTTTCAGTTCAATGGTGACAGTTTCATGACTAAGTTTCATAAGAAATTGCACGAGTTTCATGGTGGAAAGGCAATAGGTGCAATTCGAAGTGGGTAAACTAGATACAGAGGGCTCCCTGTAGGTGAGAAGTCAAAAGGAATGATGAAAAATTGAGCTTGGCACAGCCACCTCAAACTAGGCCGCTTCTGTTACTTGTGAAGGGAAGTTCTCCTTTCTTAAATCTGGTTTAGTTTGCTTTGAAACTGGTTTAGTTTGCTTTGAAACTTTTTTTCATTATCATCACCATCATCATCCATGTTGAAAAGCCATGCATTTTCAGCTGTCTATGTCATACAGGGCTATGAAATACATAATAAGTGGGGTACTTTGTTTTGTAAATGAGGAGGTATAATTGATCTTGTTACATACTCAAAGCAACCTTCCTTGCTTGCATCTGTGACAAATACCAAGTATTTAAAAAAAAAACAATAGTTTCAATATTATTTATTCATATATTCCACATTTTAAGCATTAAAATGAAATGTTACAAAAGGAAGATCCCGAGTAAGATGTAAAGAACCCCTCTTGAATTTATTTGAAATTAAATTACAATTACCCCAAATCGATTCTATGTATTTTAATACTATCCACAGTGCTTAGTCATACTTCACAATTAGGATCAGTTGCCATAGTTCAGAGAAATAGGCTGTGTTCATTTTTCATGGTTACTATAGATCAGGGATAGTGACTTGTGACTCTCCAGATGTGACTAAGGGACAACTTGCAATAGTACCAGTCAGCACAGGAATCCTCAAGAGATGCTAGTTCAGAAATACCATAATTTTCCCGTACTGAGAAAATATATATTAAGTCTCATGGAACTGGTAACTTAAGAAAGTCATTTAGCATTTCCTTCCACAGTCTTTCACAATATGGCAGGAATATGTCTAAGTTTTGGTAGAACCTGATAAATGACTCCATTGCATGATATATGGAATATATCATATTTTGATGAGGTTCCCAGTAAAAGGACTTAAAGCAAATCAGGAACATTCATGACTGATGTTCATATTTTATAGTCATCATGGTTATAAAAACAAGTAACAAAGTTTCAGTTGCTCCATATAATAGCCAAATAAGAAAAAGATGACAGAAGTGTGGAATCAAAGTGATTGACATGCTTACATTTTATCATAAGAAATAGTCCATCAACAGGTTTCTAAATCCAGTTTTTCTACAAGTGGAACAAAGTAAAAGGGATACTGAATGCCCATTTGCTGTATAACAATGCATACCTAATAGCAGCAATGATCCACAACCTACACTGATTGGTTGATTATGTGTCATGAGGTTGGTGTTGATTCTTAGAAGCAACATAGATTTTCTGCACGTCCACAAATGAAACTCTTTGCAGAAAGACTGTCATCCTAACAAATGAGATTTAATTCCATGCCAAAGATAACAAACTCCCCCCAAATAATAGATAATTCCAACATCTCTGTGGAATTTTCTTTTGTCTCTAAAACCTTGTCGAGTTTAGAGGCTGGAATGTTGGAATCAGCTACATAACACAAGGTTTAGATATAAAAAGGTTTAATAAAAGAAAATAGAGAGGATGCCTCAGAAGAGGCTCATAGGTAGGGATATACAAAGAAATGTGCTTGGGAGGAGCTTGTATCCTCCTTTTATACTCTGGGAGCTACATCTCCCTCTTTAGGATGTTACAAGATACAGATGTTACAACTGCAACACTGCATGTGCTGCCATCTAGTGTTCACAATGGGGGCAGAGCTGGAAGGAATTTATTCCTGACAAACCTGCATCCCAACTTCATACTAAAGAGAAAAGCATAATTCACATTTGGAAATATGAGAATTCTGTCCAGAGCAATGAAAATGAAACCAAGGGTATGGTGAGCTTTTAGCAGCTGCATAAAACAGCATCAGTGTGGTTTTTATGGTGATAATCATATTTAGCATTTGTACAGTACTTCAGAAAAATCAGAATGTATTGTTGGACTGAAGTTTACATTAAAATTGCCAGGAGAATCTAACAATGTTAAGATAAACTTCTTTTAAACTACTTTTCAAACACAGCTAGATGATTAGTTTAATTCTGTAGAGCAATAGATTCATCCATTAGAATTTCTTTTACGGGCGTGGTCTGCATCCAAACAAGATCAGTCGGATTTTCATGGGGCTCCATAAAAACCTCCAAAATTCTTCTCTGTTGGGGGCCCAGAGGGGTATAACCCTGACCCTGAGGGATAGGGGAAAAAAGACAGTAACTGGGATCCGAGTGGGAGTGAGCCATCTCTCCATCGCCCCGTGTTTGTGCTCCATACCAGCAGGAAGAAAAGCAGCCTAGCCGCATCAAGCTCTGAGTGACCACGGAGAAAGATTTAAAAGAAGGTAAAGGTCTTCATGGAAGAGGTTCATGGAGGAAACTGATTCGATAATGGAAAGATTGATTCCCAATACGTGCAGAGGATTGGTCAGATAAAAATGGACTAATAGTGAATGACTATAAATAAGTCAGCAAATCACATGTAAAAGAACCCAGGGATGTGGAAAGAGTAACACTACTTGGGAATCTTGCAGATTTACCAACAAGATGGGGAATAATAGACTGGTGACAGCCTGAGGTAAATAGACTGATAGTGGACTATATATAAAAAAATACATATACAAAAATGAATTAAATAAATTAAGGATACTATGAGCTGGCGTTGTAA
>JANHGC010001412.1:61964-77261 GCA_027560395.1 Boaedon fuliginosus | reverse complement strand
GAGTGCTATTGCTATCTATGTTGTAAGCCACCCAGAGTCCTTCAGGAGTTGGGTGGCATAAAAGTGTAATAAATAAATAAACAAGTAAACAAGTAAATAAATAAATAAATAAATAAATAAATAAATAAATAAATAAATAAATAATATCAATTATATTATAAATGAAATAATATTAATTTCACAATTGGGTGAAATATCATTCATGAAAAGGGTAAAAAATTAAAGCAACAGCAATATTTAAGCATGCAATTAGGATTGCTTCATTTAAATTTGTTAGATTTTTTTTTAACCAAATTAATTTTTAACCCCATTAATTTGTGCTGAGTATAAGAATACTTTTGCTTATGCATATGTCTTCCTGATTAAAACTCTTGGATATAAACATTTAAGGATCCCTAATATATCATTTGAAAAATGTTTCAGGATTGAAATGTTCCTGTCCTGAAATATCCTGTTCCAATCACGGAACTGTGAAGTTGACCCTAAAACAAAGGTTAAACTATTTTCAGTAAGATCACACTTGCAGAACACTTCCTGTAAAGTTAGAGTAGGGAATTTCTGGATCAGAATTTGCAGATCAAAGCACATCAACCTTGAAAGATTTTATAGGGCCCTATTATTTATTTAGTTGTTGGGTTTTGTTTAGCTTTATGCTTCCTTTCAAACTGAGTTTTCGCAGATAAGCTTACAATAAACTGAAATCAATTTGTAAAACAATTAACAGTAATAATAAAACAATCAATAAGTGGAAGGGCTTGGCTCCAGAAACTGTGGGTACTCCAATAGTGGAGATTTTTAAGAAAAGATTGGACAGTCATTTGTTTCAAATAGCATAGGGCAGGGGTGTCAAACTCACATCCGTGTCACATGACATATTGGGACTTTTTTCCCCTTTGCTAAACTGGACGGGGGCTGGACATGATGCACCTGGCCTGCGGGCCATAAGTTTGACACCCCTGGTATAAGGTGTCCTGCTTTAGCAATGAGTTGGACTAGAAGACCGCCAAGGTCCATTCCAACTCTGTTATTCTCTTAATCTGCTAGGAAGATCAGGGAAAGATGCTACTTTAGCACAGTGTGGTAGCAGTGTAGCAGAGAAGGAAAGGAAAGGAAGGGAAGCACTGGACTATCTTGTGGAAAATTGGGGGCAGCTGAGGGAAGATAGAAGGCCTGTAGGATATACTGCAGTGGGAACTGTTGGGAGGAAAAGTGCAAACACACTAACCTTATGCTCCTTTCCCTGTATAATCATTTTGGGATCCCAGATTTGGTTGCATACAAAACTCAAAATAATCATGGTATTCTTAGCATTGTGTCTGCTGAACCCTGACAAACTAAAATGGACTAGCAAAACTTAGAAGTATAATAGTTTGATTACTTAAAACAAAATGTATTTTCTACTTTGTGCACATCCCTAATCAGGATCAGACATGGTACATATGCTACTTGAATGTCTGGATTTCCAAAATAATTTCCCAGAGATTGACATATCATATTACCCAGTTTTGATGCTGACCCTGTGAACCTCACCCAATAAATGAAAAGCTGGGTGGAAGGAACTTGATGAACACTGTTAAAATCTCTGATCCCTGCCAATGTTTCTAACCAAATATTGTTTCTCTACTGCTTATATTAGCAATCAAAAGTTCATCTTCCGTCTTGCATTCTCCTACCATGATCCTGAAAGTTATATCTGGATTACTGTGGAGATGGAGCAAAAAGCATTAACTACACTTTCTTAATAATCATTAAGATAGATCCCTTGTTTATGGGTTGCAGGGAAGAATAAGATTAAAAGCTCTACCTCACTAGACATTCATATATGTGTCTGTGAATGTTCGTGAATAGGTTTTCCTGCCTAGTAGAATAACCACCAAAGCCCTATGTAAGGATCGTCAGGTTCCCCACCATCAAAGTCTTCCTCATTTCTGATTTACAAAGAAGGCAATTGAAAAAGTAAGTGTGCAAAGCTAATGGAATAGGGCTTCCTTCATTTTCTCTTTCTCACGAGTTAATGGTCTATCTTTATAGATCAACAGCAGCCAACAAAGCACAGAAGCTTAATCCCCTTTTAAATAAAATTAGACTTATAATTCTTATAGAGGCCTGCTAATTATTGATTTTCTCCAAGCTCTCATCCCTCCCAAAGTTAGCTATATCAAAAGTGGTACATCTGCTCATACAAACATTTGACGGCTAATGATTCCTTGCAACATCTGTTATGCTGTTTCTGAACAGTTTGCAGTTTCTTTTAGGAGACTCTAGGGACTGGACCTGAAGCACCTCAATTGTGAGTACCATTTTTGGAAAGTGCAAGGATGGTACTATTAGAAATGATTGGTATCCCCAAAATTTAGTCCAAATATGTATGTTCTTGCCTTACCATATATTTGTTTTTTATATCTGTTGAAGCTGATCAGTCAGCCAGATTTCTCATTTCTCAAAGTCATTATTATTTTACATTTTTATTTCCCAATTTGGCATTCACAGCTGAACATAAAGATGGCAAAACATAACATTCATATTTAATTGGAGAAGTTGTGAATCTTGGCTATGAATGCATGTTTCATGTAGAAAATAACCTCAAATATCCAATTAATCTGTGGTGTTATTAACTTCATATTTTTTGAAATATATATATTATTAGTGATCTAGATGTGCCGGAATCTCTAACTATCAAACTTATATTTTATACCTAACTTCATTTCAGAGTTTAAAGCAGAAATTCTAGGAGAAAAATGCAAATGCATGAGTTTTGTAGATTGTAGCAAAAGGGCTTAACCGATTTTGTGCGGATATAATTAACATAATATAACATAACATTACAATTCAAAACAATACAATACAATACACATACAATTTGAAGAAAGTTCATGGCCTTCTAAAAAAATCAATTCAGACAAACTGATATGCACGTTACTTTATATCTTCTATCTTTCCCTCTTTACTCTGCAGTTACATTACCCTTACCTATTCTATTTTCTATTCTATTCTATTCTATTCTATTCTATTCTATTCTATTTTACTCTATGGGTTGCTATTCTATTCCATTCAATTCCCTTCCATTTTATATTTTTTACATAATGGTTTTAATATGTTTTTATTGTATTGTATTTTTAATCTCTTGTAAGCTGCCTTGAGTTTCCCTTGATCGGGGAAGAGAGGCAGGGTATAAATAAAATAAAACAAACAAACAAACACAAACAAACAAATAAATAAATTTCATTCCATTCCACTCCACTCCACTCCACTCCACTCCACTCTACTCTACTCTACTCTACTCTACTCTACTCTACTCTACTCTGCCTTCAAGTCAGTTTTGAATCCTGACACCTGCTTGTACAAATTCCTGCAGTTTACCTGGCAAGATTTTAGGGAATGGTTTCCACTGTGTGATTCCTAAGGCTGTGAAAGAATGGATGGCCCAAGGTCACATAGCTATTTAGTTGTTTAAAGTGGGATTAGAATTCACCATTTCCCTGTTTCTAGCCTGTTGCTTTAGCTACTACTTCCAAACTGACTACATTACACTTTAGCATTTTTAATTTGTAGAAAATACTTTTTCTATACTGAAAATAAAAGGGAAAATGTTCTCTCTAGCAACATTTTATGCTAGTTCATCTAGTTTATGATCTTTTTTTACTTCTCACCAGAGATACTAATTAATTTTGACATAAGGAAAAGGCATCTAAAGAACTCACATCATACAAGCAGCACATCTGTAGTTTGTTAACAAAATTAAATGACAACTAATCTGGTTACAGTCTCTCTACACTTTGTGTAATGTAATTATATGACTTGGCATGAAGTTTAAGAGCTGAACATTTTTCTTCTTTCCACTAAGTTGTTCAATAAAAGTGATATTATACTATTAGATTAATAGGGCAATTATGGGAATCTACTTGAAGGTGTACTTAGGGTTTCTGGGAGAGAAAATAAATGGTGAAAATTAAGGAAAACTAGAGGAAATGTGACATAGTAATGATAAAATGGGGATTGGGTTAATAAAGATAATGTCATAACGAAAATATCTAAGTGTTGAAACAATCCAAATTATTGTAGCTGATTAGCTTGAATATTAATTGAAGTATTAACGTGTTCATTTTCCCACTACCATTTTCACTTTGCTTTTTTTCTTCATTTGCAATCGAAAATATTCTTGAGATGGTATTCTTAAATTAAGCTAGTTTTTTATATATTTTTTTAATATAGTCAGCTCTTCTTATTTACTGCCTCATTCCAAATTTTAGTTTTAAGCAAAAATAAAAATACTTAGCTAGAATTTTTGGAATTCAAAAATTGCTTCTTTTCCAATCTTTTATATGTGTACACACACACACACACACACACACACACACACACACCTATATACACATACACACACACATATATAACCAGATTACACATGATAATTTGGCTTCAAGTTTTCCATTGTTCTTACTATTTTGTTCCAAGTGCTGTGTGAACATGCATATAAGGTAAAGGTAAAGGTAAAGGTTTCCCTCACACATACGTGCTATTCAGCTACCGACTCTAGGGGGCAGTGCTCATCTCTGTTTCAAAGCCGAAGAGCCAGCACTGTCTGAAGACATCTCCATGTTCATGTGGCCAGCATGACTAAACTCCAAAGGTGCACGGAACACTGTTACCTTCCCACCAAAGGTGGTCCCTTTTTTTCTACTTGATTTTTTACATGCTTTCGAACTGCTAGATTGGCAGAAACTGGGACAAGTAACAGGAGCTCAGTCCGTTATGGGGCACTAGAGGCACCAAACTGCCAATCTTTCTGATCAACAAGCTCAGCATCTTACACACTGAGCTACCGCGTCCCCTGAACATGCATATATGTTCCAGCTAAGTATCATCTTGTGATTATGTTTATAAAAGTTGGTTTTCTAAACGGTGTTGTTTTGAGAAGAATATTTAATATATTTACTAGTATATAATATACAAAACAAGTGACATACAACTTCAAAAATAGAATAGAATAGAATTCTTTAATGGCAAAGTGTGATTGGACACACAAGGAATTTGTCTTTGGTGCATATGCTCACAGTATATATAAAGGAAAATGATAAAATAATAGGGTACATTCAGCAAGGATCATGAGATGAGACACTTGTTGGATATAATAGAATAAAATCATATAGCGATAGTGTTGTACTTTTTAAAGTAATAATCAGATACATGAGACAGTGATACAAAAGAAACATAAAATGGCACAAGTTTTCAAAATATTCAGTGTTGGGACATTCCAGAGATGAGATGCCAACACCAAGAAACGTTTCTCCTTAGATGGCATAGGAAATGTGGATTCAGGTTTAATGGTAAATGAGGTGGATACAGCCTGAAACTGAAGGATCTTAAGATAGTTAGTGATAGTTTATGCTATTTTGTCTCTCATTATTGTATGTTTTCTTTATCTTTTTTAATAAAAACTTCTGCAAATATAGCCATTTACAATATTAGATGTAAATTTAAAGGGACAGTTTGTAAGATTACAAAATCCCATATACAGCAATTTAAAGTTTGTGTCAAGACCATTCACCTGTGTTCATTTTGGCACATTGATTCACAACAACTGACTTTTGCATAAGAGGCTGGCTGTATGACCAGGGAAGTTCACTATTTTTGTAAGGGAAAAAACATACATTTACACCAATACTCTGAAAATGAAGCATTAGACATTTCATATGTGCCAGAAAATAACTGCTAGGGTGAAAATCAAATTGAAATTAAATTAAATGTTAGGCCCAAATCCCACTGAGAGGGCTCAGTGAGACCCATATGGCCTTAATATTGCAGCCATGCAGGAACTCTGTTTTTCTTATTAAGACAAGGAAAGACTTGTGAAATCATCACATGCCCTATAAGAAATATTAAAAAATGGTTACATTTTAGTTATGTTCCTTTCTATATTCAGCATTTCCAAATTTGATTGTTTTACATTTGTGTGTTATAAACTGAGTATGCATTCAATATGTATAGCAAAAACAGTGTTCATTAAGCTCATGGGATTAACTTGGAGATTTTAAAGTCATTTGATCAAAATTCTTCATTCAAAGAAGGTGAAGAAGACTCTGTCATAATGAGGGTTAAAGATAAGGTTCTTTGCGGATTAGAATGTGGCTGCAGAGAGAGAGCATAAAAGGAATGAGAACAAATGCTTAATTTTCAACATGGAGGGAGGTTAATAAATGAAGTGCCCTTAGGAATCCTGATATATATATATATATAATATGTGTATGTGTGTGTGTGTATATATAATGTGTGTGTGTGTGTGTGTGTGTGTGTGTGTTACAATAATACCAAGTCTTATTTTCTTTTAGACTTGAAAATAAGTACTTGGGCTTATTTTCGAGGAGGAAGAGTAGAAGGCACAATCACTTAAAAAAGGTGGGGGACGCAATGTTGAACTGACCATATCAAAATTCAGAGGTAGGTAACCAGATGCACTCTAGAGCTTTAATACTTCTATCTGCCCAGTGAGCATGATCAATAACAAAACAATGTCGCTCCAATGATTAGAAAACCAAAGCAATTTTGTTGTTCTGCTTTGTTCTGTTTCACTGCCCCTCCTCTGCACAGTATACTAACTTTTGACAAATGCAGCCGGAATGTACATTTCTTGCCTTTCCTAGTCACCTTGCCCAACTCTGGGCAAACACTGATAAGGATCATGCTGTTCAGCCTCTCTGTAGAATCATTAAAGGTAAAAATAAAGGTTTCTCAATCTGTCATATCCAACTTTGGGAAGTGGTACTCATATTCATTTCCTAACTGAGGGAGGCAGGATTGTCTGAAGACAATTTCCATGGTCATGTGGCCAGCATGACTATATGCCAAGATGCACAGAAAGCTGTTACCTTCCCAATGAAGTGGTACCTATTTATCTACTTGCATTTGCATGCTTTCAAACTGCTAAGTGGGCAGGACCTGGGGCAAAGATCTTGAACCCGAGCTGTCAGCTCTCCACCTGAAACGCTCAGCTTCTTTAACCAATGCGTCTTGGCACCCCGGTAGAATCAGTAGCACCCCCAAATCACTCTTTTGACATATTGGCATGGAGTGTTTCTTTTTTTTACAGTATTTTTTAAAATTTTATATTATCATAATCAAACATCAGACAGCGAGTCAAAGCAGGTTACAAAACAGTATGTGCTCTCTTAAATCAAAATAATTACATTTCAACTAAATATACAACTTAATCAAGAAAAAAAAACAATAGTTGGTTACATGTTCAAAATTCTCAACATTTCTATTATTCTTTTTCATATCTATTCTCTAGTCTAACCCATCAGTCCCCAACCAGTGGTCTGCGGGTCACTGGTGGTCTGCGAGAAAATTTTGGTGGTCCGCAGCGTGCTGCTCTGTGTGTGTGTGTGTGTGTGTCTGTGTCTTTTTCTCTTTCTGAAAGCAAGGCTGGGCCAAGCCAGAGAGCTTTCCACAGGGCTGTTCACTCTCTTATCTTTTGCTGAGGAATGAGAGTATACCCAACCTCCTCCTTCTCCTCCCCCACCCCTTCTCCTCTCATGACTGGGGTTGGGGATAGCTGGGAAGGTGTGTGCACATGGAGAGACCTTTGCTGTTCTTTATTCAAGCCCTGTTTGCTTGAGGAAAATCTCCCTGTTCATGAGAGTAGAAGGAGGGGGAAGGAGGAGGGAGCCTCCACTGTGGCTCCTGCTCCTCCCTCTCCAAGATGGATTTCCAATGATAAGAAAAAACCAAACAGCCCTGAGGAAAGCTCTCCAGCTTGGCTCAGCCTCAGCTTTCAGGGAGAGAAACAGACAGACAGACAGACAGACACACACACACACACACAGCACATGCGCACAAGAGATAAACACACACACACACACACAGGTAAACACAGGTAAAATGAAGGAAGTGTGGTAAAATCAGAGGAAGGGGGAAGGAAGGTGAAATCAGAAGAGGGAAGGAAGGTGAAATCAGAAGAGAGAAGAAGGTGAAATCAGGAGGCGGGGAGGAAGGTGAAATCAGGAGGAGAGAAGGAAGGTGAAATCAAGAGGGGGCAAGGAAGGAAGGTAAAATCAGAAGAGGGGGAAGGAAGGATTAGGGAACGGCATGCTGGATTTATACTGGTAGTCCCTGGGATTTAAAATTATGAATTTGGTGGTCCCTGAGTTCAAAAAGGTTGGGGACGTCTGCTCTAACCAATCATAAAATATTTGCCATAATTTATAATATTTTATATCTTCTTTTTTTTAAATTGCCAGTGTTAACCTATTCATTTCTGTGCAATCTAGAATTGTCTTTATTACTTTGTCATCATTAGGTATCATTACACATTTCCAATTTTGTGCAAATACAATCGTTGCTGCAGTCATATCATGTACAATCAAATATGCATCTTCTTTACTATATGTTTCGGGTAATATTCCCAATAAAAATATTTCTGGCTTCATCTCAATATATTGTAGTGTCATCCTTTCTAACTAGTCACATATTTTCAACCAATATTTTTTTGCTTCTGGGAAAGTCCACCACATATGGTAATATGATCCTGGTTCTTGATAACACTTCCAACATTTAGTGGATTTGTCTTCGAACATCCTTGATAATCTTGCGGGAGCAAAATGCCATCTATAGAACATTTTATATAAATTCTCCTTATACGCTGTTGACATTGTCCAAAGTATAGTTTTTTTCCCATAGTTTCTCCCATTTTTCTGATTCTATGGTATATCCAAAATTTCTTGCTCAAGCAATCATAGTTTCTTTTACCTGTTCTTCCGCCAGCTTATATCTTAATAAATAGTCATATATTTTTGTTATCAAGAGTTGGTGGAGCAGGGAATTGATATAACATGGTATTCACAATGGCAAATACAGTCAAGATATGAAAAGGATGCTAAACAATATGGTTTCTATGGAAAATTGGCAGAACTAGATGAGATACTGATAGGGAAAGATGACATATTGGCATGGAGTGTTTCAATGGGATGTGGAATTTGTTCAAGCTAGAAAAAAAAAGTACATGGACCAAAGTACTTCAGTAAAGGAGGCAAGGTCAGGAAGGGGGCAACAGCAAAATTTCCTGAAAAACCCTTCTCAAGAAAACTGCAGGGACTTGTCCAGGGAGTTGCCAGGAGTCAACACTGACTCAATGATTTAAGATGAAATAAAACTATTAAAAGAGAAAAACATTACAGCAGACAGGATGGAAAAATGGCAAAAGCTCTTTAATAATTCTGAATCCGAAATCTTGACAAAGAATAGAGATTACCCATAATGCAAAAAAAATGGAATGAAAAAGACTGTAAATATTCTGAACCTCAGAGAAATTTGGCCTCTTCCACTTACGTAACGATGTGACATGAAACAGAGAAGAAGTAAAAACAAAAGCTCATTTGCCACTCAGAAAACACCTCAAGATCATCAGTGGGTTGGCAATGTATTAGTTTGAAACCATAGGTTTTTTTTTAAAAAAAAATGGCTTCATTGGGGAAAGTAATGAAAAATTAATCCAAGTTGAGCTTTTTTTTTTAAAAAAAATGCGCTGTCGTTAACCTAATGCAATTCTTCAGGGGACCAGAACTAGAATCTCATAAATTCAAGAATGTACAATATGCTGGAAATCTTCCAGCCTTGACAAAAGAGACAAAGTACAATCTTCAAAAGGTATGTCTTCCCCGCCACTGCTAAAGACACACATTTTAATACATTAAAATTCACATTTCAGTATGTTACTTCTGATCTTCTAGTCCTACAAATAAATTGACAAGAAGTAAAATTTGAACCAGTCTCAGATTGGATTTATTGCAGTGACCAATTTAGGTTTTGTCACAGAGATTTAGTCTTCCGAGCTTTCCACTCATCCTCAGGGAATTTCTTCCTACTGGAATATGTCTATCACTTTCCAATAAAGAGAAGCTCATTGATGATGGGGTCCAGCATGAGTCCAAAAGCTCAGAAGACTAAACTTCTGGTCTGAGTGATCAATCCAGATTGGATCCTGTAACATTGGATCCAAGGACCCATATATTTCCCTTTATTCCTTTGCTTTTGTCTTGTTCAAATCTGATGCATGACCCTAATTCTGTGCACAGAGAAGCAATTCCATTCCTCCTTTTGCAGCTGACTTGCTTGAGTGGAATTCCATATATTCACCTGCTGGATATTTCTTATCACTTAACTACCTGGCTGTTGTTTAAATTCAAGGCTGCCATAATAGCTATAATAAACTTTTCCCCAATGACTCACAAAGATAAACCCACTGGTATTGGCTGCAATTCAACAGATAAAGTAAATTACAGAATGCAACTCAAATTATTTCCTAGTATATATATAAAAAACAGTGTTAAAGATTTTAAATGTCATTTTCACCAGATGTTCAGAGATTTACAAAGCCCACAGGATCAGTCATTCAATAATTACTTGTAATTAATTTCTATTTGAATCTCTTTTTTCTCTCTGTATATAGTTCAGAAAGTTTATTTAGATATTTAACTTGATATAAATTCGTACCACTTGCTAAGAATAAACATCCCTTGGTAGGCAATATGGGTTGCAGAACTGCAAATATCAAAAAGCTGCAGTGAATAAACAAAGGTCTTTATTTTGCATATTTGCATGAAGATCTTTAGGGAGCATTGGTTGTTTGCACTGTTGGTGGAATGTTGTAGAAGATCCAGCTCAAAATATCTTCTATGTATGTATTTCTTTTCATAGGTGCTACTTAGAAGTAGAAATTCCCCCTGCATGTGGAATAAAATTGTGCTGTAGTTTATAGGAAGAAGGAAAAAACCTGGCCATTCAACAATCTTGCTCATACACTTGACTCCTCCCGAATGGCTTCAATCAACTGATTCCGGGTGGGCTGTGTCAGTTCAATATGGTCTGTTTAAGACATCATTATTGTGAGAATAGAAACAGGAAAACCTACTTCCTTTAACGTATATCAGTTTAGAATTTATTCTGAAACATTTTTAGAACTAAAAAAACCAGAAAGGGTTTTGAAGTTCAACAAAACTAGAAAGGCCACAGAGAATTTTTACAACATAGTTGATCTCACAGCTTCTTTCATTATGACATTATGATCAGGACATACTGTCACACAAAAATGTGTGCCTATTATACAACACATATGATTTTGTAAACCGCTTGACACGAAGTCCGATATGAGAAATATTTTGAATATGTAAGAAAATAAAACTTTTTGGGAAAAAATATGTGCCAGAATGCCTCCAATGTGCCTCTGGGTGGCAGCAGCTGTGTAGGGCTGCACCCTGGCACCTGTAGGGGGAGATGTTGTCTCACCTCTATAAAAGGAGCTTGCATGCTCCAACACATGTTCAGTCACCTCACTTTCCTGATGTAGTCTCACCAGAGACACCTATCTCTTTATTATCTTTTATTAAACACTTTTTGTTTGAATCTGACTCTGTGTTATGTAGCTGATCCTAAGATCCCAGCCTCACCTCCATCGACACATACCTTTTATTATAGATCACAATTATTTTGATAGGTCATTACTTAAAATTCATGTTAGAAAAAAGATATTTCTCTCTCCTTGTCCAATATCATTTTCTTTTTTCTTTTCTTTTTTCTTTGCTTGTTTTATTGGCTCTTTTAGGTGTCTGGGTGCAAATGCAGCCCTGGAGTTTGGTAAGTGATATCAGCGACCATTGAGCTGAGAAGAAATTGGTCCAGTATTTTCCATCAAGATTACAAAGCAAGTGAAGCAGCAAAAGACAATTAAGCTCGTGATGCACTTGCTATCTGAAGTATTCAAGCAATGTGAATGCTAGCATAATTCAGTTCTTACTCGCTAGGCATGCAAATAAATCAACTTTAATGTCAATAAAGTCAGCAATGACAGATTTTATCACTAAGATATAACTAAGCACTAATGACTGGGAAGAAAGCAAGCAGCTCCCGGGAGCTGAAGTGGTATTTTATTTTGTCCTATGTGAAGCCAAGGGTAACTGAAAAGCCTGGCCTTTCCCCCCCTCTATTATTAACTGCAAATCATTCTTGTCGTGTTAGAGAGCTGATTGTTTTTTCAAGTATTATTCACCATTAGACTGTGACTCACAATATGACCTCCTTCGGAGATGCTAAAGTCTATTTCCAATTAGCTGCTGCTTATTACCAAGATCCACTTTCACATATTAGAGTCTCTTTGTCAGCCAGCCCCAAAATTATATTTCCCCTTTCAAAGGGCTGTTTATATTCTATGATCGCCACTAAAGAGAAAGAAGTTCTAAGACTAGAAAAAGAAGCCACCAGAAGTTGGAGAGCATTCCACCATCACAAGTGTAGATTTATTTCAGAAAAAAAGAGCCGGTTTTTATCTTAAAGACAGCTTCAGGATTTGCATAAAATTTGTACATTATGCATGACAAGGTCTTGTAATATAAGGCCCCATTGGCCCCATACAATGAGCCTAGGGTTGAAATATATATCACTGTTGAGGATGCTGTCCCTCAAGTATCATTCTTCAATCAGACCAAACACTGTATCTCCCCAACAAGAAATATTATAAAGGTTGCAGGTTCAAACTGAAATTTAGCAAGAAAATCAAGCAATTATTCTTTTCTCTGGTTTTTGTGTGAATTAGATGCTTATCAATTAGCTTTGTCAGGTATACATATGTTTGCTATGCAAACATTACTGATTTTATAGATAACAAAAACTCATCTAGAACTAAGGAGAAATTTCCTGACAGAACAACTAGTCAGTGGAACAACTTGTCTCTAGAAGTGGGTCTTAAAGAAAATCATTAGGTTTTTTTTTTTCATTCAAATGTTATATCAGAATTTCAAGGAAAATATAGATGGTGATTTCCCCTAAAACATCTAATAAAAAGTGTCTAAAATAGTTTTCTCTGAATATACAGGTGTCTCTGGGTATTCAGCACAGGTGCTCATTATGGTTTGCTACCATCACACCTTCTCCTAATCCCCTAAAGCAACCTAAAAAGATACCATGGTCAGTCGTAATCAAAAAGGGCCAGGAGAGATGCTCTTCCCATTCCCAGGCTCACTGTGTATCATTGCAAAATGTGATCCATGCGATCTAAGTAATATACAGTGTTCCTGTCTGAAACCCATTTGAAAGGGTTTCATCTAGGCACATTGAAAACTGACAATCTATAGGGCTTTGGATGAAATTACTGCTTGGGAGGATTTGAATGGGTATCATTATTTCCTCTGATTCCACAAGAAAGCCCACAATATAATACCATGCATGTTGTGAGTTTTTATTCCAGAGGGATATGGGGTATGTTTTACAATGTCCGACTGCCACGTTTCAGTAGTTTTGGCTGACATTCAGCAAATGTCTGAACAGCTAATAATGCACTCAGTCCTGTTAGTCCACCCATCTGTCTATCACATCTGCCCATTCCTATAAAAAAATCTATGATTAAGTAACAAGCCATTTTTCAAAATTCTGCACCCTATTTATTGTCAATTCACATGGTTTGGAGCAAAATAATACTTGCATTCATAATGATTCTATATTGTTTATCCAGGGTAAACAAACAACTTTTTTTTTTTTGCAAATTAAAAAACAACAACCAACCTAATAGACCATTTTCCTTTAGAGCTTTGTTAATGACATTTTAATTCATCAAACTGCATGCCTGCCACCAAGAACCTTATTGAAATAGTACAGCAACCTAGAAATGAAGCCTTTGATTGGTCAAAGAAACCACATGGGAAGCAAGAAGTTATTTTAATTAGCATAAATTAGATCTGTTTCCAAAATGGAATTGTATAAGCAGGTGCTATTATAATGAAGAGGTACTATCTGTAGAAAAACACTGCGATTCTTAGCAATTTTTATTCACTGGGTTTTGCAGTATATACTCCACATTATACTTAAAATAATAGATCAAGAAATGATCATGCTAATAAGTAGCTGGAAACTGTCTATTAAAGTTTTTTTTCTCCATCCAAAAGTGATTTTGTTCTTGGAATGTTTTTAGTGGTTTTAAAACTATGTTGTTGGTGTTTTTAAGGTTGCTTTATAAGGAGACACATCCATCATTTTGCAGGTCAAACTTCTTGATCTGAAAAATCCCATCATTTTCTCCATGGATTTAACTGAGGTATGAAAAAGGTAGGCCACTTGATAGTCAAACTACCATATCTGTATGTAACATGACCACTAGATGGAAATAAAGAGTTGAACAAATTATTTGTTTTTTGCTACCAACTAGAGGTCATCAATTTTTTTACAACTTAAATCTGGTAGAGAAAGGATGGATGATTATTCAGCAAATGCTGATGGATTTACACATTCCTTATCCATTCTATAATTACAGTAATTGGAAGATGAAAACTTGCAGCGACTGCTTGATAATTTCACTGAAATGTTCTCTTTCAGAAAAACAAGCAAGCAAAAGCAGTTTATCTTTCATCAAACTGAATGAGAACTTTTATAAAAAATATTTTCAAAGAGAAACCTAACTGGAGAGAAAAAGTGGTTGAAAAAGACAACTATGTGCATTATAAAATTCACTGCCAAGACTCGAAACACAGAACACACATCTGAAACACTGATTGATTGCAGTGGCCAAGTCACACCTTCTCCCATATGCTTGGCCAATGGGGACAAGCTACTGATGTGATAAATCTTTGCCAACATATACCTGATACATTTCATGGGATAGCAGATCTAGAGAAAGTGGGTTGAGATTTGTATTTGCCAAATGGTGTTCCTTTGACCCAGTTAAGTTGTAAATGCTACAACTAATAAAGAGATAACGTTGCATTAATAAACTCCAACTCCTTATGTCAATTTTCAGACACTCACTATAGTATGGCCTGTTCAAAACTAGGCTGCGGGAGAAATGGGCGAGCACACATGTGTGAAGCTCCACTTATACGAGTGGAGAATGCTTGCATGAGTGCAAGTGGAGTTTCATGCATGAGCACAAATGCCCACCACCCACTCTCCACTTGCATGAGAATCTCCATTTGCACAAGTGGAGGGTACACATGTGTACCACTCACACAAATGGAGTTGGGAATGCATGTATGCATGCGCTTACACTCACACCCTTCCCCCTGCAGCAGGCCAGGACAGCAAGCTGAAAATGTTGGGGATCACTGCCTTTGAGTCATCTGCCTGAGAAATACCATGAATAGTATTTTTCAGTCATCATCATACCTGTCAATTGTCCTGGTTTGGCCGGGAAAGTCACGGATTTTGCTCCTCTTTTCCTCCCTTTTCCCAGATTATTATTTTGCTGAAAATCTCCCGGTTTCAGTGGTGAGCTTCAGCCAGTCCTGACCCCGCCCACCCCCGCAGGGAGAAGGCACAGCG
>JANHGC010001412.1:0-10055 GCA_027560395.1 Boaedon fuliginosus | reverse complement strand
TAGCACAGGAGCCCACCAACCAACATTGTTTGGCTGATGGGACCCGTAGCAAACCAACTCTGTGGGACCTAACTGGGTGCTGGGAGACATGAGGTAGCAAGAGGCAGTCTCGAAGGTACCTGCTCCTAAACCATGGAGGGCTTTAAAAGTTGTTACTAGCACCATGAGCTATATGTATATATTTAATTCCAAACAGTAGTAAAATACTAAACTGCCAGGAAGCACTCTCTTCCAAATCTGTCTTCAGAACAGTCTCAATGAAACAGAAAATCCAAAATGCAGCTGGAGAGCTGCTCACTTGGAGAACAGCTCTGAATCAATGAAACCGAGAGTCCCTACCGCATCATGCAGCTGGAGAGCTCGTGACTTGGAGAAAGCTCTAAATCAGCAGCTGCTGATCCAGTTCTCCAACAACATGCACATTACCTTCTTTGGAGGTCCCTTTTGCTTCTGCTACTGCTAAGCTGAGACTTCCATGAGGATGACAGGCTTCCATGAGGCTGGTAAAATGGTGATGGCCAGCCTAAAGCCACCCACAATTCTGGCATCAGAGACTATCAAGTATTCCATAGTCCTAGATAGTCTCCAAGCATCTATACCTCAGGCCATAGTGCTGTGTTTCTTCCCAACTAAGCAGGCTGGCTGAGAACTCTTGCAGCATTTCTCCACAGTGCTCCAGTGCTAATGGTATTCCCACTTCTCAGCTGGGAACAGAGCAGTACTCCAGCTCACCAACTATCTCTGAGAATGCTTTGGGCTGTCAAATGGGGGCCAACCATGCTCTGCATCATGTTCTAACACATTTTGGCAGCCACCATACTTTTAATGCTTCCCCAAACACCCTAGTCTCTGCACCATGATTTTTTTAAAGGATTTCTAAAGTGCCTGAAAATGAAAGGGGAGAAATGAAATCCTCATATATAAATAAATTACACTTTAGGGATATTGGAAGACAGAGTTCAGCAGAGCACTAAATAGCATAAGAAGATATGACTACTTGCCTCCCCAAAGACATTTTAATGTTATTATTAATTGAACAAATTATGGGATCTGAACATTTTTAAAACTTGCTATCTTTCTTAGAATGTTTTAATATTTCCCCCTTGTTTTCCAAGTTCAGAGATTTATCCTTTTAAAATATCTAGGCCAATCTTTGAACAATTTATGGATTATCCCTGAAAGCAGTTTCCTCACCTTTATTTTCATCCTTTTGAAATGTAACTGACCTTGAAGGCAGGATTTTGTTGATCTGTTTAATCAAGAGTTGGCAAACATTATGAACAATATGGACCATGAATATATCCAATCTGTCCCATTAACATTTTTCTCACCTTGCTTTGCTGAGGAGCACTGGAGCTTGAAAATAATCCTGCATAAACTGCATAAACAATAGAAAGCCTTTACAGTATTATGTTGTTTTGTGCACAGAGTATCGTAATAAGACTGAGTTGTTTACTAAGAAGATGCAAGAAGGCTTCCTTTCCTTTCCTTTTGCAATTGTGTGTGTGTGTAGGGTAGGGTAGATTTCACTTTAATTTATTGTGTTTGAATGCACAAAAAAACTATAATTGGAAGGACCTCCAAATTGTCTGTAGCAATGTTCCAAGGTGATAGCAATGTGCTCTAGCAAGGATAGGTAACAGTGCCACCAAAGATGCATTGGACTACAATTTTCATCAGCCCCAGCCAGCCTGGCCAATACAAAAGGGAGAAAGGTGGTCAAAGACTGTCTAGCTTTAGCATAATTGCTTGCTATAGTTCCCACCTACTGTCTTCCTACTTGATCCAGTTATGTGCAAATGCTGACTTATGAGATGGGAAGGATCATTACTTGGATAACTGGGATGTGGAGAAGAACCCTTGAAGCTTTTTTAAAATGTTCGCTGATGTTGAAGCTGTGATATTCATGATCTATAGATAAAGAGATGCGCTTCAAGAGCAGCTGAATCATTTCATAAAAAATGCCATTGCCCGATATGCCTAGTGAGCAGGATCTAAAAGTGTAATCTCTGAATGATGCCAAAGGCATTTTTATGTATTTGGTGGCCCAATAATGGGAAGCATAAATGTAAGTGAGCTGCTTTTTCATTAAAACAGTATCTTGTCTCTCAATATTTCAGTCTGAGTGAACAGTTAGATTGTTGTCATTTTCAAATCTCATTAGGCTTCAGTGAGGAGCTCTTGTTTATCTTAATGACTCTCTTTTTGATAACATTTAGTTCAGGAAAAAAAACCCTCTTTGCAACTGTGTGTTAAGCCTTCCCATCAAGATCTATTAATTGGAAAAATATACAGTATGTTGGATTATTTGTTGGACAGTTACTATGGAAAAGAATTGAGCTTTGTTTTGTTAGACATCCTTGCCTAGAAGCCAAAGACATTCAAACATTCTCTATTGTTTAAAAATAAAGCTTGTCATAACGAGTGTTGTCTTTTAAGGAGATTATTTATAACAGACCAGATGTTATTCAAATAACAAACATTAATTCTACTATAGTAAAGCCAGATTAATCAAAATGGATTAATAGGAGTCTCTGTTTTCATTTTACTCATACCCACAACAGAAATCAACTATGTGCACAAAGTCTTTAAGTATTAAAAAACAAACAATATGGACAGTTGTACCTATGTTCCCATAACACTGAAAACTTGGCAGATAGCTATGTGTTGCAAGCATATTAGAGAAAAGGCAGACATCCAAGTTCTGTATCACAAATCTCCATGGAATTCCCTATAAAACATGAAAGCCATTGAAGAAGAAGAATGACTGGAAGAATATTGAAAGCATATTATTGTGATGGAATTCTACTGGGATGATTGGGTCAAAAGTAGAAAGGCTAAGCTGAGAAATTAGAGGAAGGTCCCAAAAAGAGAAAAAGGAATTGGTGGGATCAAAGAAAGAGAGAAAATGAATAAGAGTGCTAAACTAGCTGACGAATGAGAGAATACACTTCAATAGAAGATAATAAAATTGGCTCAGGGTTGAACCGTAGAGTCCACAGAGTGTTCTCTGAGCATGGTTGTTTGCTTGCAGTTGCATTACCAACTAGGTAATGCTGTGCAGTATGCACTGATGATGTTACCTAGTTGGGTAACAAACATCTACAAACAAACAATCAAGAGCATTCAGGACTCCACATAATACATTTGTTTTGCTTGTTGCTCAGCAGTGCTTTATGGAGCAAAGAGGATAAATCATGCATTTTTGTATAAAGTTTACTTGATACATTCAATATAGAAATATATGAGAACAGTAAAATCAAACAGCAGACAAAATGGTGGCAAACAGAATAGAACAACAGACCTATAATGGTCTTAACAGAAATTATAAAGATAAAGGTTTCCCCTGTCCAGTCATATCTGATTCTAGGGGCAGTGCTCATCCCCATTTCAAGGGACCCAGCATTATCCAAAGACATTCTGTAGTCTGGTGGCCAGCATGACTATATACCAAGGTGCCCAGAATGCTGTTACCTTCCCACCAAAGTGGTACCTATTTATCAGTGGTGGGATTCAAAAATGTTTACTACCAGTTCCGTGGGCATGGCTATGTGGTCGGCCAATCAGAGTTGGTATTTGCTGCAGCCAGCCAATCAGAGGTGGTATTTGCCAGTTCTCCAAACCAATCAAAATTATCGCTACCAGTTCTCCAGAACCTGTCAGAACTGGCTGAATACAATCTCTGCTATTTATCTACTTGCATTTGCATGCTTTGGAACTGGTATGGGGAGCAGAAGCTTGAGGAAGGACAGGAGCTCACCCTGTTATGTCGTGCTGAGTTCTCAAACCCAGGCTGTCCAGATGGCAAGCTCAACATCCTTAACCACTAAGCCATTAGGTCTCCCATAACAGAAATTATACTTGAAGGCAAAACATTGACACATATTAAATTATTAGAAGGAATAATCTATATATTGCTGAACTTGTAAAAGAAACAACTGAACAAAAACAGACTCTGTAACATCCAAGGAACTAGTGAGGTTGAAGTGCATCTGAAGGAATACTCTCAGATATTAGCTTTGTGGAAAAATCATGATTTCTTTTACCAATATCCTCCTCCAAAATATCCAAATAAGTATAAATAGAGGCATTACTTACTTATAATGGGGTACATAAATGAAAACAAACCAGGTTCTCATAGTAAATAGATAATAAAATGAATACGATGAATACAGGAGGGGAAAAGTTGCAAATTTCTCATTTCTTACATTTTACAAGATACCTGCTTGTCCTGAAGGCTTTACTTCGTGTGTGTGTGTGTGTGTGTGTGTGTGTGTGTGTGTGTGTGTGCACGCGTGCGTGCGTGCGTGCGTGTTACTATTTGTATTCCGGTGGGTGCTATTATGCTATCTTATGTTACCTTTAAAGCACACAACTCAAGCCTTTTCTTGAGTAGTTCCAATTGTTCCTTGTATGCTAGTAAAAAGGTCATCAGAATAATTTAAAATATATTAGAGGAAGGAAGTCTAATTGCTATGGAGATATTAAATGAGTAGAACCTTCTGAAGGCCACAGTCATTCTTATCTCTTTTCATTTTAACCAGTTAATGCATTGCAAGGCCTTACATCCGAAACTGCAGTCAATAGCATGAAAACATTGCTGCCAGCTGTAAAAAATTATGAGGCACTAGATCACCTCTCAACTTTAGTGGAAAAAAAGCAAAGATAAAAGAGAAACATTGGATTGTGATTCCTCTTCTCGCAACCTACAGTATAATCCTGCCTGAACCTTCCTTCCCATATTGCATTGTTTAAATAAGTTGATGTGGAATTCATTTTTCACTATGGGTCAATTTAACAATAATCTGGACAGAGTGGAAGAAAGAAAGGGCAATAACAATGTGAAGAGTTTTTGATGCTGAAGACATAAGTTGAAAATGGAAGCATAAGTTCAGAAAATAATTTTTTGCATATATATGTGTGTGATTATGTAAATATAGAAGATGAGACCTGTCTTCTTAAACATCAGCAGAATGTTTTAGAAATGTGTCCGTACTAAAATATAAACATTAATGTAAGTATTATCAGACTTTTTTAAAACGAGAGGGGAGTACTTATACTATTTTTATTATAATATGAATTTATCCCATTCTCTTGCCACTTCAGGAAATGCATCCCTACACAAATCCAGGACAGTAAATCTTTATGCTTGCTGCTACTTATACAAGAAGAATATAAATAAATAGTGCATAGCATAGAAAGTTGGTTTTTATTTTAAAAAAGGAAGTAAAGAAAAAAGAGCATGCAAAAGATATTTAAACAAGATATTTCACCAGAAATAGGGACATTCAAGAATTGGGTGAAAAGTAGCCTTTGACTAATCACTATCTTTGAAAACTGACAACAGCTGACAGATGGAAGAAGAGATTTCCAAATGAACAAAAATAGTTTATATGTGACTGCAAATGGGTATGATTTGGAAGGTTATACAAAATCTCTTCATTGTTAAGCCAAAATATTTTCCCAGGTAGCTGGAATAAAATCCACTTTGGCTCTGCCAAAGAGTTTCTGACAAAACAGAATGGTCCTTGATCTATGAAGAAAGGGATACTTACTTGACCTCCACCACAGTTTGCCCTGGATGAATCAGTTCTTTACAGCTGCTATAATAGATAAGATGGGACCAGGGCAACAGGGATGATACAAAGAGGAAAAAGTTGAAGCTAACAGATTAACAATGTTAATATGATATAAACAATATAACTTCAGTTTCATATAAGGAAAGTTGAGTCATGGAAGCATTTATTCCATCACCACAATTATTATTTTTATTTAGATGTAAATATGGATCTGACTATACAGATTCAATTTAAGATTATTAGCAATAACAATTCTTTTCCCATAAGATTAACCACAGAGGGAAAATGACAGAATGATGTAGTATTAATATTTCTAAGCGCATGACAATTCCCCATAAGATTTTATCTTCTGTAAAAGCATGGAATAAAATGTTGAAAATATATTGAAAACTGACATGGCAGAAATAAACTTTCTTGTTATCCCCTCTCATATGACATGCTTCAACAGTATGTATTTTTATTAGGATCTACTTTATTTTTAATGATATTGAAGTCATAGATTTTCCAGAGTTAAAATGACCTTGAGGCATACAGTATAAATCAAAGGCATATCACTCCATGCCTGTCCGTTCTTACAATAGAAATAAAAAAATATTAGGTAGCTAAAAAAACTTAAAACATAGCTATACAAAAATATTAAGAAACCTGGATCAATATTAATCTCACAAAGAACATTTAGGAAAACATACACAAACACTGAACATTGGTGACTTTTGTAAACAGTACTGGGTCATATTGAGCAAACGAGTGGCCTGACAATGGATTTTCATTATTTGCTATTGATTTCTAAGATTCATTCCCAATTATCCATATCTGCAATACAAAAGAAATATAGGAAAACCTGAACACCAGAAAGGTTTTGCACTCAATATTATAGTTGAAATTGTGCTGTATGAGAGTGAGTTTTAATACTGTGTCATATGAATAATTAGCAGTTAATTCCACAATGGAAAAGAAGTAGCAAATGTAATCATTTGCCAATAAACACTTTCCTCATCACAAAAATGCACTGTTTTTCCAACTTACTTGCATATGGGTGGTTGATTCTTTTCATACAGCAGTTGTGTCAAATGATCCATATCTTCATGGTATGGCAATGAAACATGCAAGGAATCAAAAGCAGGTGCTTAGGTATTCTAATGATAAATAAGATTTTAAATAAGGCTTACTGAAAGCAAAGAATATAATCTCGATTTTTCATTTTTACATAATCATATTCCAGACATGCAGCTTGTGCAAACATAGCTATAATTATTCTTTATGCTTGGGTTTTTTAATGGTTTTTTTCCTTCCTGCCCCCATTTATTGCAGTTGTTTGTTTGCAATGAGTATCATGTCTACAAACATCATTTTGCAACATATAAAAGAAAACCCCTAGTCCATAATTAGGTAAACATAAAGACTTCTAGCCTAACATGTGGCAGAGCTTTCCTATTCAACTGGGAATATATTTTCTAGGGGTAACTGCTTCATTGAACAATGCTCAATACTTTATGATTCAGAAGTGGAAGAAAAGCAATCCTTCCTTTCATTTACCAACACAGTGCCAGAACAAAAGTATAAAAACAATAGGAAGGATTTAGTTCAAGGCTGTCAAATTCCCGGCCCACAGGCCAGATGCGTCACACGCTGACCATGACCATGCCCGGATTAGCAAGGGGGGGAGAGTCCCAATAAATCATGTGACATTGCCATGCCGATGTGAGTTTGACACCTCTGAGTTAGTGGATAAAAATAAATTTCATTTCAATTATTCAGAGGTTTGCTACTACATTTCATTGATATACCTGGTTTGCAAATGCCAGTTATTTTTATACAATCACTTATGGTTCAGCTTTCCAAGTAAGCCCATAGAATGTGGCCACAATCTGAATGAAATTAAGGCTTATGGTTTGTATATTTCTCTTGCCAGTTATGGTACAATATCTAATCTGCAAAACAATTTTTAAAAAAAGAAATAGGGCTATTATAGAGGAGGTTCTTGAGTCCAGGGGAGGAGAAATGTATGAAAGAGACCAAGACTAACTGTAATTGAATTACACTAGGTCAAAGTTGCTTGGGAGAAATACTTTGATACACTTTCAAGAGTCTATTATATTAACCTAGTAGCAATAAAGATCTTTCCAGAAAAACTAGTAGTTATTTTATCCTTACCAACCTCTCAGGGCTTGACATAGGTACCTGAACTCTCCAATACTTTGAGCTTTTCTCAAACATTTACAGATATGAGAAGGTGTGGAAAAGAGAGGAGAGAAGTCGTTTAGCTTATCCATGAAGAGGCAATGTACAAAATCATTGAACAAAAACAGTTCAAAGAGGTTTTGCCTTAATTACAGACTATAACTGAAACTAGGAATTTACCTGAATATTTTTTCAAGGTTCTGTATTTACTTCAGACAAGTATTCAAGGTACCTTCTTGAAATCCTTTTCATTTTTGCTTCCTTGACTTTGCCAGCCTCATGGGACTTGCCAACAGAATATAAATAAAATCTTATTCCTTATCTATGAAAGCATGGTTTATATTAACCATAAGACACTGACCCTTTTAAGAATGCTCCTACTACTGTAGAAATGTATAAATACTCTTTGAAAGGAATCTGTTTTCAGCATTTCCCTAAATTATATTAGGAAGTGCAATTGAAGTAGAGGCCACTATAAGATGGTTCTACTAAAGGCTTTATTAGTTCATATCTTTTTTTGTTTTATACTTACATTAATGTAATTGTCTCTTGACAAGTGTTGGAAGATAAAAGCCCCTACGACACACACAACCCTGCTAGGTCATACATCAACCCCAATTATTTCTGATCCATTGGCAAATCTCAGATGAAGATACAAACAAACTATTTAAACTCTTTCCATCCACATTTGACACTCGGGCTACAATTGACTAAATGCATCTCTCCAAGAAGTCAGCCAACACCAGCAAACAAACATAAAACACAATCCACTCACGATAAGAGATCACGGGACTGAATCTCAATGCCCGACCCCTCAAAAATATTTATCAAAGAAGATATTTATACATCTAAGGTCACACAATCCATGGGACAAGGGATGGACCTTCCTCTCCCAGACTTTTCATGTCCCCAGGGTATGAACACCTCAATTTACACATCTAAGATACTGCACATCAAGGTCCAAACACTCCATGATCAAAGTCCTTTGTTTGTATAATACTGTCATTCCTAGCTTCCTAACCTCATACCCTACCTTTGACAGCTGAATTGTGTGTCTGATTTTTCTTTGCTACTGAAAAAAATAACATATACTTCCATTAGGTATCCTATGTTCCTTTGCCTGACTGCAGAACAGACCAGATTTTTTTTTCTTCTAACACAAATATTCCCAATCTCCTCATCTTAATCCAGAATTGTACTGTTTGAGTTGTTTGAACTTCCCATGCTATTCTTATTTCTTAGCACAGTGCAGAAATATTGATTGGCTCCCAGTCTTAGCCAGATTCCAGTTCAAATTACTAATAATATTAGCCATTATGTTTAGAGAACTTGTTTACAAACCAACAAATATCTGTCTACCATTATTCATCCCTACATTCTCTTCTTCTGAGCAGGACCTTTTTTTGGCTCCAGGTTGTGCAGTCCGCAAGTGCCAGGCTTTCAGAGACCCAGTCCCATTATCCTGGAATCATGGCCTTCCTTCACTTTTTCTCATTGCCCTTATAATGGTTTTGTTTGTTTGTTTGTTTATAGTGTTTTTGAGTCATTGTTGACTCCAGGTGATTATTTGGACCAGGCCCTGAAATATTCTTGGCAAGATTTTGGAAGTGGTTTTTCATTGCCTCCTTCCTAGGACTGGACAAGAATGATTGGTTTTGTGCCTAAGGTGAGACTAGAACTCACGCTCTGCCAGTTTCTAAGTCAATATCTTTCTCCACTATATCACATTGGCTCTCCAAAAGGAAGATAAGGGATTTTAATTTGATTCATGTATTCTGTAAGCTCTTGGCAATTCCTAAGTGTTTTATTATATATATATAATAATAATATATAATAATATATATAATATATGTTTTTGGTTATTCGGGTTTTCTCCCATGTAAAATTGGAAGTATCTTAGCGAAGTTTTGACGAGGTCACACTCATCATCTTCAGGCTGGCACCTCAGGCTGGTCTTCAGGGTACCTTCCGCTTCGTGCTTCTGGGAGCAATGTGTAATCCTGGCTGCCTTCTCTGCTTAAATGCTGGTGGGGCTGTGTCCTGATTGTTGCTGTTTGGCTTCAGATCTTTGGTCGTGCCTCGTCATCATTGTGGGTGTGAGTTTATTTTGTGGGTAGGTCAGTGTCGCGTGTTGTTTGGGAATGTCTTGGTTGTTGTTGGTTTTCTTAGTCTAAAAAGACTAAGAAGAAGACCAAGAAGAAGACTAAGAAGAAGACTAAGAAGACTACAGCCAGACCACCAGCCAATCAGGACACAGCACCACACCACCAACCAATCTGAACATAGCCAGACCTC
>JANHGC010001407.1:168395-182514 GCA_027560395.1 Boaedon fuliginosus | reverse complement strand
GTGAGAGAGAGAGAGAGAGAGAGAGAGAGAGAGAGAGAGAGAGAGAGAGAGAGAGAGAGATGGAATAGTTGCAGAAATTAAAGGAAATACTAAACTGTTCTGTCTGTATCGCGCCTTTTTTCTTCGTTTTAATCCACCGGATTATTTAGGAATCAAATCTTAATCCCACCCGCAGACTTCACACACACACACACCGCGGCAAGGGCTAACATTCTCTGAAGTCTCCTACGCTTTTTCGCTTAGCTAACTGTAGTAAGGCTCCCGTAGATTAATTTATGTGGAGACGGGGAATTTTAACACGTCTATTTAGAAATAAACACAGTTTAGAAAACTGTATGCCCAGGTAAACGGGGGTGGGGTGGGGGTAGGGATAGGATTTCATCCTTTTTTGATCCTATGAAAATGCCGTAACAAGCCACGGATAAGACTGCAGTCGTCGTGTTTTTAAAAAATGACTCAAAAGCTCTGCTTTTTGAAAATATATCCCGCCAAGCGTGTGTTGTGGGGTGAGGGGAGGCTTAGTTTGGATATCTAGATACCTCCGCAATCAGGATGAAAAAAAAAAATCAAATCGGACGGGACGAGGATGTTCCTGTCCTGGAAGACCCAGTGAGGTGATTTCAGAAGTCAGCAATCCTGTGGAGCAGCACCCAAAAGACGGGGCAGTTAGATAGTGATCCAAGTCATAGAAATAGTCGGCAACGAGATTTGGTGTGTGTGTGTGTGTGTGAAGCTAAGCGATTTGCCTGGAGACTTGTGCGGGCATCACGTGGAAAGGAGGCTTCAGCCTTCCAGACGCGACAAGTGTGAAGAAGGGTGAACTTTGAGACTTCCGGAGAAACCTTTAACCTGACCTGGACTTTGGCCTCTCCCGAAAGGAAAGGCGTCATAAAAGTCTGCGAATCTTCGAAATTCAGGGCTAAGGCCAGGTAGGGTTCGTTGCTTCCCTCTACTTTCGGGTAGGGGGGTCCGAACTGTCGGCGGCGATCCGCTGTGATCTTTTCAGGCACCTCGTTATCGGCCTTCTCATCCTTAGGATACAAGCAAAGACGAGGCGCCGCGGGCGGATTAGTCTATATATCTGTTGCCCCCTTTGGCTCTCTTCGGGCGTGGATCCATTACTCATTAAAGCACTAATGCGACCCTTTTTCTCTTTTCACTGCTTCCAATCCGACCCCGCCAGCCTGGTTGGCTATTATGATCGGCCAGAGATTCAATTAGACTTTTTACACCTGACTAGCCTTGGAATAAAGGACTGGAGCGAGCGGGGGAAGCGCTTAAATTGCTATTAGAAGGGAAGGAGGGAGGGAGGGAGGGAGAGAGGGGGGGTGGAGGAGGAGAAGGCAGGGAGATGTGGCGGCCCGGGAAGGGGGCGATCAGCAAAGCCTCTCTTTTGATTGACGTGGGGAAGAGCCATTGAACATCTTGTAGGGGAGCTCCCAGGTCTATGTGAAGGCTCCTTTTAAAAATCCTTCCTGAATCCGCCTCCCCCAGTAGATGGCAGCTTTGCGTGATCGGAAGCCCGGCAGGAGGAGACTTGGAGTAAAGCGAGCGCTCTCGAGTCCCGCGCTGGGCGCTCCGCACTCCCGGGCGAGAGAGGCTGTCTCCCTCAAGGCCGGCGGCTGCAACCGACCCACCGAGACAGAAGAAGCGTCCTCTCGAAAGGTACGGCCGTGGCCCCCGGCTTGCTCTTCCCTCTGCTCGGCCGAAAAAGCGTCCCGGCGCTCCAAACTTTGCCCCAAGATTTGCTTCTCTCGTTTGGGAAGCGTGCGCGCGTTTACAGGATTTGGGTCGAGAGGTTTTCCGCGTGGCGAGGTGGAGGAGAGGAAGTGGTGAGGATGCTTCTCTGTCGGGGACCGAATCCTGACGGGATCCGGGGGACAAAACTTTTCCTCCTAGCCCATGAACCCCACGGGGCGGTCCCTAGTCCGGGCTCCCTCGTGGAGATCACTGCCAGCCCTTGCGCGGAGGCAGTTCCCTGCCTTTTGAACGAGCCCGCGACTCCTCCGGGCTCCGGCTTGACTTCATTTGGAACAGATTAGTTCGTCCCATAGCTATTTTTCTTGTCCGTTCCCCTTTTTCTTTTAGGTTAAAAAAAGGAGAGAGAAATCTCTTGCCTCGCTTTTCAAATGTAATGTTTAGCAGATGGTTAGAGGAAATGCATTTAGGCGCACAGATTCGTTTGGTTAAAAGCTGCTTTTTCCTAGGGAGGCGGCGGGGAACGTCCCATGAATGGTTTTAATACTCAGTCTTCAGAATTGTCAAAATGCCTTGGCTAGCCTTTGAACTCATTTCCACGCCCTCCGTAAGGGTGAAAGTGAAAGAGTTCAGACTTTCTTCTGTTTTATTATTGACTTGTGGGGCGCTTCCCCTCTTTTAAATAATAATAATAATAATAAACACTTTTCACTCCGGTTCCTTTCCCGGCGTCCTGTCTGTTTGCCAAAGGGCGCAGTTAAGAGTTCAGCGCCCCCATTTGTAGGCTTGCCCCATTTCATCCCTATTTACCCTAACGATGTTTTAATAAGCTAAACAGCCGAGGGAGGCCACGAGAGACAGACTTGGAGGCGGAGGGAAGCGGAGCCGGAGGCGAAGAGATTAAGTCAAGAGAAAGAAGGCTGAAAGACGAATATTTCGCCGGCAGCAGTATGCAAGTGGGAGGGGGAGGGAGGGCAGAGGGAGGATTGTGTTTCTGATCTGGATGAGAAATGTTAAAGAGGATTGAAAACGCTACTGCGTGGAAAACTCTATATTAAAGCGCGGTTGGACTAGATGGCCTCGAGGGACCACCTCCAACCTGCTTCTAGCACGAATGCAAATCCTGGCAATACAGTTGAGGGCGAGTCCCCTGAGGCAAGGGTTGAATTCACTGAGAGTTCAGCCTATGCAAGTGTTGAATGGGGCTCGCTTTCAAGTAAGCGGATGGCCAGGGGTTGCAGGAACTGCGCGCAGGGAGCATTTGGCAACATGGATCTTGTCGTCCTGTAGTCAAGCACGAGTTTTTCGGGGAGCGAAAACTCGCCTTCCTTAAATTACGAAGCGCGCGTGTTTTTGTCGGTTCTTTCCTAGGAACTTCACCCTCTCTCCCTCCCGCAGCTCCACTTTAGCCCTCACCCTGTCCACAACGGGACAAATCCACGAAGCGACAGGACATGCATTGTGACCCGGGGTTGATAAATTGGCGGCTGACCAATACAATCCTGGTTGCGCTTCCATTACGCTGCGAACCCGGACGGAGATCCGCCGGCATATTTTCCGAGTCAAGAGACTGCATGCATCTCGGCCACCTCCTCCCCCGGAGCCATTGGATAATGGATGGACCAGGGTGGGAGAAAGAAGAGCATGTGTGTGTGCGCGCGCGCGTGTGGAGGGCGCACCGCAATTCATTCCAAGCCACCAAGAATTGTTTGGCCAAAGGATATTCTTCTCTATCCCCGTGTCCCGGGTACCTAAAAAAAAGAAGAAGAAGAAGAAGAAGAAAGTTCTATGGTTTAAACTCCCAATTCTGGGAATAGATGTGGGGTATTCTGTTAGATCGAGGCAAACGAATATTTGCGACAGTGGACAGAAGAGTTTCAGAACAGGAAGCAAAAAAGTTTTATTTCCTATTTTGCATTCATTTATCCTGCCTCTGATGTCGTGAGATCCCCTCCTCTTTACAAAACAAAAAGTCTGCGTCTCCAATTACTTGAAAGTTAATCCTGTTGTTGAAGGTGGATCTAACTGCCAAGTAAGAAGCTCACACACACATACACACAATACCTGCCACGGAGTAAATCGCGTCCAACACAATTAATTGAATTAGCCTACAATCCCAAACTTTGAGGAAGATGGGGAACAGATTTTCCAAATAAAAAGTGTAACGTTGTGCAATTGCTACGGCTGCATAGGCCTTTTAAAAACAATTTATCTTGCTGATAAGTTAGCATCAGAAATAGGGCAAACAAAATGAGTTATTAAAGAAAAGGAAGAGGTGGGAGGGAGCCAGCTGTTTATTTTCAGTAAGGGTATAACAATTCTTACTCCGTCTTTTTCCACTGTTCCCGAAGATTTAAAGTAGCTTGCTGAAAGAAGGGCAAAAATATGTGTAAAATGTGCAAAATAACTCTTGGAAGTTGATGTAACAGGAAAAGTTACCCAACAAATTTCATATGTCAAAATATTAATTGCTCACATTTCTCAGCCATTTCAACGGAATTACATAGGTCCGATTGATTTAAAGATGGGGGTGGGGCGGGTTGAAGCCAAATTGAGGAAAGTGAAATTGGAGAACATGAGATTAGGGCCAGCTGGTAAAATTTGTATATTTGCGGGTTTTTGTGGGGGGTTTTTTTGCTATCTAATCCTAGGGGTAAATCCTTATTAGTTTATATTGGGTGAAAAGAAGAAAAACGAATGAGTTGATAGCTGAGTAATACCTTTATCAATCAAATGGTATCTAGAATGGCTTTTTAGCAGAAAGAAAGAAAGATATTCATAATTCCTCCGCATGACATTACAAAATTTATCTCCTGGTGGGTGGGAATCTTTTCCTCCACTCATAGCTAAGTGGCCACAGGACTCCCACCTGCTGAGAAAGGACTTCCATGCCTTGGACCCGCAGAGCGCCGGCCAGAAAGACCTAGCCCCAAATTCTCTTCTGCCCTGCATTTTGTAAGAACCTGCCTTGGAGAACGGGAAAGTTTGCACATCTTTTTGGTTGGTGCCAGTACAAATACCTCCAACTGTTCGGGTTGCATCCCCATGAAGAATTTCCATTTTCGGCCCACTGACGCTTTCCTCCCCGCATCCCCATCACGTAACCCCACTTTGGGTTCAACGCGAAGTCTCCGCCTGAATTTCCCGACTTTAGAAGACGCGAGTCCCCCGGATATCGACGAAACTTGCTCTGCAACAAATCTGCCTCCAACTTGCTTGTCTGCGTTGGAATCGGGACTTGCTGCCGGGTCGAAGGCGGAGCGAACTGCTCCCGAAAAGGCCAGGAGTCGCAAAAGCTAGAAGGCCATGGAAGCAATTGGGCTTCTCTCTGCCTGAGCCAATCGACCGACAACTTGATTCCCGACGTTTCCTCCAGCACGGAATCTCCGTCTGTTATCCGGCTCCAGGAGAAAGGAATTTTGGATCAGCTAAGCCCAAATCTCGGGTGTAAATCTCTGGAATCCCGGTCACTGTTTGACGGGACCGAGGTGATGTCCTCACCCCCACCCCTTTCACACACGCGCTCTGCCCTGAGAAAGGAAATCGACTCGTTTCTGTACCTCGAACGGAGCGCGGAAGCGTTCGCTCCTCAAAACGATGTGGTTTGAGCAAAGGTTTAGGGGAACTCCAGCGGCGTCTTATTAGAGATTCCGTTGAGCGAAAGAGGAGGCAAAGTAATACGTTGGGGAATAGGATCGTGTAGTACCGATCTGCAGGAGTATTTATTTACGGCGTCTAGACTAAACGCTCACTCAACCCAGGACGTGCCCCAGTCCATTTGCCACGGCCACGCGAGTTCCTCTTCTATCCCTGACAGCTTCCACGCCCGCTTACTCTTTTCTCCAATCCTGTAACTCTTGCTGCGTTTCTCACTGCTATTGCCTAACTATTTGTTATGGGGAGCATATTACTTTAACGCAGGGTGAAAAATCTGGGATACCAACCCAATGCAAAAAATGATCAAAGTTGCTTTCCCTCGCTGAAGTGAACTGTGCCTTGTAGTGTTAAAGCTGCTTATAGCTGTGTCTAACGGCTGCAGGGAGACCCTTCAAAAGTCTTACATCCTGTTTGCTGGCCCAGATTGCTACATTAGGCAGGCGATCCAGTTAGAAGTTTCTTGCCCAATAGGCAACGCTACGCATGTTTCCTTCCTAGGGATTTCCGACTTCTTGTACCGGCTCCCCGCCATTCGTGTGCCTATTATTGTAGCCTCCACACAGCCACGGTTCCATGAAAAAGCTGACTACTCCCTTCACTCCCGGTAGACTTTATGGACAGGTGTTCCATGTTCTCAGCAACAGAAAGAAATAATTCCTCATCGTGTTCTTCCAGGATATATGTTTTTTTCGACTACTTGGGATTTCTTCGTGGTCTACCATCCAGATATTATCTAGGCCTAAACCTACTTGTTTAGCTTTGCTAATTCAGGCAAGATCGGCTAGTTGTTGCTTTTTGCTATTGCTTCTCGGGAGTCGCCAGCTCGAGAAGAGTCGCGGGGGGGGGGGAGTGACTTTTAATCAGAACAGGCCAGCCCGATTCGACCTGAGAAGAGAACGGAGAGTGAGATACTTTTGTACAAGAGGGAGAATGATGGTCTCACCCATCCTGCCCTCGGCAAATCTATACATACACCGCGGGCTTTGTCATTTTCTGTGGCAACTCTTTGGGGCCTACAATACGTCTCAATACGGGCCATCTCATTCTGAAGTTTCATTTATTTTTTAAAGTCCTCGTTTATTTGGTTAACTAGCAGAACTTCGCGTTGTCCGGTTACTTCGGAGTCAATCCCGCTCCGTGGATAAAGACGCCCGAATGCGCGCTTCGAGCTTTTTCGTTGCGCAGGACAAACTGCGAAGCGAAGCGCCGCTGCCGCCTTTCAGTTCCGTTTGGTTGATTCTTCAAATTTCCTATGTAAATGACAGTAATAAATATCTAATCATGCCCCGCAGCTATATACGGCTTTCTGAGCCGCCCTCATTAATGAGACATCAAGCGAGGGTTGGGAGGCGGGGACAGAATCCCCCACCACCCCCAGCAGGGTAGAGTAAACGGCTTGTAGAGCCCCGCAGTTGCAAGCGTTTCCGAAGGGGTGGGGCGCACGCGTTTGTTTTCGAGAACGCAGTAGTTAAAGCCACTGTCGGCTCTGGGTGATTTCTTAGAGACACACCCCTGTGTCGTGATCTTGGCAACAGTAGGAAAGTCGCTTTAAAAACGGCCGTGGTTCAACTTCCCCGCTGCCCCTCTCCTATTTTGAAGTACCAATACGCACGACCCACTTCCACCAGTACAAGACCTGCGTGTTTCGGAGGAGGTGTTTCTAAATCGTTGCGTGTGGGCTTAAAGCGCTCGGAGAGGGGCTGCAAAGCAGGGCAAAGCGGCAAATAAGTCTAAGTGCTATTGCTACGGACTTTGGTGTAAGCACCAAGGGAAGGTGCTCGGAACAAAAATGAAATGGATTGGGGAGGTCCCACAGGTGCGGAGGGTTTGCCTGTCCCGATTTCAACCGAGTGGGGCGGGTGGAGAGAAAAGCGGGGGTCTTGGGCCCCGCTGGTTCCGTTCGCAGAGGGATTTCCCGGCGGCTCCTATGCCTTTCACTTTCATCCAGAGAATCTCATGAAAACCGTCGCCAAGTTATCCGGTGCAGAGCTGGGAGCGCGGATTGCATCTTTTGCTCAAAAGGATGTTCGGCAGTCTCCCTTTTGAACAATGCACCTCGGATGCTATCAGTCGCTAGAGTCCGAAGTGCAGCGGAGGAAGGAAGACTAAACGATGCCCGTGTTAACCCTCCGTCAAACAATGCAAGCGGTGGACTTTTTCAGCCCCCCCCCCCCACTCATCGTCGGAAAAGACTGATGGATGGGCAAGATCTTTATCGCCTAAACAGGCTACTAAGAAGTTAGAAGGGGGGGGGCGATGAAGAATCAAAAACTGAAATGAAAGGAGGAGGAAGGGGGAGAGGGAAGAAAGCAGTAACTAAGATCCAAGTGAAGATAAAAGAGTAAATGAAATGAAACCCACAGCACCATGAAGAAATAAGAAAAACAGAGAAGTAGGCATTTTAGGGATCCAGCGATGAGAAAACCTTAATTTTGAGCCAGGGGAGAGACAATTCTCGCGGGATAAGTTTTTATTTCTTCTCAACAAAACTGACACTTGTCCATCAGCAGCTTGGCACCAGCTGTGTGTGTGTGTAAGAGAGAAATAAGTCTGAAAATTAAAGCATCTGATTTTGATATTGTTTTCTTAAAACTAAACAAATGGAGTGATCACATTCTCTCCAAACGCATCAGTCACGCTACATTAAACAGCGGAGAGCTAATTATCCCAATTAGGAGGCTGATTTATAATTAATGGCTTGGACCAAGTGATAATTGGATGTTAATGGATAACAGTTTTGTCTGGGAGTAACCCCCACGTTTCCCCAAAGGCAATCCTCCTTTCCCTTTCCTTTGCTCACAGCAAATGAAGGTGTGGGGGGGGAAATCATAAGGAAAAGGAAAGAAAGTGTTTCCGGTTGCTTTGGGCAGTCTTAAAGGAAACTTAAGAGGCAAGAATAAAAGACGGGAAGTGAATAGTTTCCTTTCTATATAATGCTAGAACTGGCTGACAGAGCAAAATTGAAACTACTTTAAATACTTCAATAAGACCATATATGAGCAATATTAAGACTCAACCACCCAGTCCCCCAGCTTAAAAGTTTAATATCTCCAAGCAATACATGGAGCTTACTTTGAAGTAGACACATGGAGGTCACTGCAACTTACTAAATTATTTTCAGATCAGAGTTTGCTTACTTTTTTTGGCTAATGCATGATTGGATCCCCTAGACCTGTTCCAGACTTTGAAATTTAGAATGTTTTTTTTTTCCTGAAAGGGGAAAGATGAGACAATTTCCTTCAATACAGGGAGGAGCAAGGACAAATGAAAACAGGTACTTTATATCTCCATGGTGCAATAAAATCTTGTTGAAATATGACCTTAACTGAAGGGTTGAGGTATTCCAACCTGGCCATTTCATAGAATTTTAAAACATATGGGTTGGGAGGGACTATGGAGATCATCAATCTCAACCCTATGTCTAGTACTACACTCAGATGGCACCTGACTTGCAATTGGAGCAGAGTCCACCACCTTCTGAGACAATCTGTTATATTGTTGAACAGTTTGTACCATTTGAAGATATATATATTTTCTCTGATGATGTGCAACCAAAATCTGCTTTCTTGTAAATTCAGCATTTCTTGTCTAGCTTCTGGAACAACTCTGAATAATTCTGCCCCATTTTCTACACAACATTCTTTCAGGTATTTGAAGATAGCTACTACTAAAGGACTCCCTAACCAGCAACTTCTTGTAATAGCCCCAGGAAAATACTGTGTAACTTCTGAAAGTGCCCATTCTGGTTGTGCATGGACAAATACAGAAGTGTACTTACAGTCACAAATCATGCACATTTGCTTTTGTAGAGTCAGTGAATTAAAGCAGGGGTCTCCAATGTTGGCAACTTGAAGACTTGCGGACTTCAACTCCCAGAGCTTTGCTGGCTGAGGAACTCTGGGAATTGAAGTCCACAAGTCTTCAATTTGCCAACATTAGAGACCCCTGAATTAAAGTGTTACATTTGGGGGGATCCAGGTTCAAATCTACCTTCTGTCATGGAAACCTTCTCTCTCTCAGCCCAATTCAGCAAAAACAGGCAATACATGAACTATAAATGGGGATAATATGAAGAGAACCCCCCAGGTGTGAAGCAGGAAATAAACTTAACAAATATTTATATCTTTCCCGATTTCTAATTACCCTGTCTTTCCTTTATAGTAGCACAGATATCTCACCAGAATATCTCATCTCCATGAGGCCTTTCACTGTAAGATCATGAACTTAACAGGAACCTTTATTAAAGCACATCATGCTAGCAGTATCACCACAAATGTGCCTTACCAGTAGCTATGGCTAATGTGTGCCTGCTGGTGCCTGAGATTCCATTCTCCAGCTATCAGAGGACAGAGAGCTCTCTGTCCCATTTGCGTCTATGGTACCTGTCACAGCATAAGGCGTATTAGCTGTGCCCTTAAGGGACAATAATAAAGACTACCCCGAAGGCTCCTTTTAGGTCCGGAGAAGTGGACATTGGCAGGAGAAGCCAGGAATATTTTTATTTTTAACACAGCATTGGTCTCTGTAGCCTGTGGATAAATGTAATGGGTTTTGTCCCTAGAGTCATCAATCTCTCCTAAACACCAGGCACATCATAACAAAAGCTAGAGAAAAACATTCTGTAGTGTCCAAGCCCAAATGAAGACTTCTGGCTATTACAAGCAGCCTTTTTTTTTTTTTTTTTTTGTATGAGGGTCAGGATCAAATTGATCAAACCCAAACAAGCCAATCCATCTGCGTGGATGCTGCTGGCTGCTGGAACAAACTTCGAGATGAATGGCCTGAAGTTAAGAATCCAAAAAGCTGCGCTAAGATACCCAAACACAACAGGCAACGCTTTAGCCATTCATCACTTATTTAATAGTTCTCTGTGCTGCTGCTTAGAGCAGGATTTGCAAACCAGTGGCTTTTCTTTTTTAAAAAATGTATATAAAAATGTACAAGGGTGCAACAACCAAAACATTATCAATGAGATATTTCCTATAATAAAACTACCTTGGATTTCAGTTGATAAAAAACATGTATACCTAGATTTTAGAATCAGAGATCTCCGCAATCCATACTTTTATTATTTATTTATTTATTTTATTTTTTAGGCCTCTGGCTTTCATGCTTCAAGTGTTAATAACATGAAATATGGAAAATAACTGAAACATTCAGTTGTCGATATGCTGTGGTGGAATTAACATGGTGTTGCCAATCTTGAGTGACCTCAGAAAGGTAAGCAGCACTGGGCCTAGTTGGAATTTGAAACACCAGGAAAACCCAGTGCTGCGGCCTTTTATAAGGACATTCACAGAATATGGTAAAAAAAAAAGTTAAAATGACAGCCATGACAGTATAATAGAAATTCTCTCAGGCTCCATACAAAAACTAGACCGTATTTGATTGCATTGGCATTGGTACTATCTTGGTTTTTTTTGTCCACCCTCTGGAAATATCCTTGCTAGGAAGGATAGGGAAGTAAAATGAAAATGAAAACTACAAAAGTATGTCAGATTTGACTAGAATGAGATATCATCTTTATTTTCACTTGCAGTAAATACTTAAAAGTGCAAATGTCCAGACACAAACATATTAAAATATTGTCCTTTAATAATCTGCTCTTCAACTTTTATTTCCTGAAACCTCTAGCTGAAGCCATTGGAATTACCACCCCAACCTTATAAGCATGTAGCGATAACAGCCTAATTGTAATTGATTGTGTCAGTATGTTTTTCTTTCTGTATATTGCTATAGAGAGAGCTTGTTTAATATAGTGGTTACGGTATCAGGCCAGAAACTGGGAGACGGTGAGTTCTAGTCCTGCTGTAGGACAAAACCAGCAGTGTGACCTTGGGCTGGTCACTTTCTCTCAGTCCTTGAAAGAGGCAATGACAAACCAGTTCCAGGGGGAAAAAATCTTGCAAAGAAACTGCAGGGACAAGTCCAGGCAGCCACTGGGAATAAAAAAAATAAACTGACTTGAAGTCATGAAAAAGTAAAAACATTGCTTCATATGGAGAGAGTGTTACATTTTAATAGAGAAACAGGTTTCTGCCCATCAACTGCTAAAAATGCTCTAAATCAGGGGTCTCCAACCTTGGCAACTTTTAGACTTGTGGACTTTAACTCCCAGAATTCCTCAGCCAGCTGTCTCCTTAACAGATCCTAAGATAGCAGGCTTGTAGTAATGTACAGTGGAGTGTTTAATCACATATGTGAAGACAGGAACAATCTGATTCACATAAATAAAAAGGAGGTGGTTGGAGGCAAATAAAACTTAAGTGAAAAAAATGAAGGAAAACAGTCACTTTAAATCTGAGGAGTGCAAAATTATTGCCCGAGTAAACAAGCCTCTACTGGCAAAGTAGATTATCCTTTTCATCTGAAATGTCTGCATTACTGACATGACTATTGTGCCTAAATAGAAAGGAAAACATCATGCCAGTTGATTCTAGGTAATACTCATAACAGATTCATCCTGCTGCAGCCAATTTTTTCCAGTTTTCAAAATCCTTGGCTGCTAAGAATTACTTTTCTTCCATGTTTGTTAAGTGTGGATTCTTTATTTGATTTCTGGACCAACCTACATTCAGATCTTAAATATTTGGGATTTCGACCAGGGTTAGGCATATTTCCAACAGACCCCTTAATTTTGATGACACATTTCTAACTAGAACAAAGTTTGACGTCTAGTCCTTGAGGTCATCACTATTAAAAAAAATGTCTAAATCTCGCTTAATTTTTGCTTTTATGTTACTGGTCTACACATTTTCTCCTATCTGTTTATGCTTGATTATTACAGGCATATAATAACCCATAAAAGACAGCTATTTATTTCCTGAAACCTCTTTCATGGTACTTTTACAGAGCCCATTTTGTGAAGTAACAGATATATGCTAACGAAGGAGCAAACATTTATTGTTAATTGGGCATTCCTTATATTTCTTTGAAACAAAAGAATTCAACAGCATAACATTGTTACAATTGAGAGGCCAGATGAAAATCGACAGAAGAATAAAAAATGCGACAGTCACAATGCCCTGTGTGCCTTTTAATTTGGTCCCACGACTTTTTAATATCCTTGTCCTATAAGTCAAGTCTGAATAACCAAATTCAAATTTGCATAAAAGCAGCTGAATTAACAAAGCACACGAAGAGGTTCTACCTAGAGATTCAATATAGATTGTCTGTTGCCCTCTCTCATTTTATATACATGAGAGATTTCATGCTTGTACAACAGTTTTGCTATTCATAACTTATTCATAAAAGTAATTTCTTGAGTTCTTCAAGGAAGATCCCAAACATTGTGGAGATTTCTAGGTATGTTACAGAAAATTTTCAGTTTGTGCTGGCCACCAGTAATATTGCAATACATGGACTGCGAACCTTCCGCAAATTGTCACTTACCTATAATTCCTAGTGGTTTGTATGAATGTTTGGAGTGTGCCAGTTTGAGGAAAATCAATATAGAACATGTGTTGCAGTGCATTGCTCATCACTTGGATTTCTGGAAAAAAATAGTTTAAATCCAGGAAACCCCATTGCTTACAGAAGGCAAGGTCAGGATCACTGTCAATAAGCATATGTAAACATCCATATGCACACTTAGGACTCATGACTAAAGAGGCACCATGTGTGCCAAAGTTGTTATATCTACAGAAATCTGCACAATAGCTTCCAGAATGGACATAGGAACTACCTCCTCATCTAGCACCATATGAAATGTTTTATTTATCTAAAATCATGCTTGGATTTTTAGTGAAATGTATCTTGTTTATTTTGATTCTTTGGAACTCCATATCATCATTGCTAATTTATGCAAAAATGAGACCACAATCAGATTAATAGCAATATTGGGAACTATTTGGAGAAGGATGTAAGTAGGGCAGAACCGAACCATCTGTCCAGCAACTAATACTCTGTTAAGATTTCAATTAACCCATTAAATGGAGTTTATATGGGTTTAATTACATAATTGTTTTATCTAATATTTATTCAGGCTTTTTTTCTAACCAGGAATATAAAAGTCTTTGCATAGTACCTAAAAGGAGCATAATAAGCCCAAACCAAAAGGCTCAATCACTAGATTACCAATACTGTTTTACTTTGCATGAGAAGATTCCTGGAAAATAGCCTCCAAAAATGACCAGGGTTCACTTCTAAATGATGAGAGAATGAGGTTGCCTTCTACAATCAGGTGCCATTTAAGGGTGTAAATAAAGTTCACAGAATTCTAGTGTCTATGCTATCTGGGTATGATGAAAGTTGTAGCTGCACACTGTGCAAAAACCTTGAAGATATTGGATAGAGGATAGCTGAAACAGGTATTCATTTCAGATACCCAGGTCTGGAAGAAGAAATATAGAAAAAGTAGTAGTTTAGACTCTTGCCTTTATGGTTCGTAATAAAGTTGCATGCTTTTAAACATCCTGTGGAATTTTATTCTACTACGGCGCTTACAGAAATTTGCACACAGACCAAGCCAAATCTTTAGTAAATTGGAAGATCTGATACCCATAATTCCAAATTATAGTCCATGCTTTAAGATAGTGAAGACACTGATTTCAGTGAAGATCTAAAAATTGATAGTTTCATCATTTTGATATTCTGTGTGTGCCTGTGGAGGGACTCCCCACACCATAATTTTTATGCCAGAAAGAGAGAGAGAGAGAGAGAGAGAGAGGAGGAGGGAAGAAGAGGAAGAAGAGGAAGAGGAAGAGGAAGAGGAAGAGGAAGAGGAAGAGGAAGAAGAAGAAGAAGAAGAAGAAGAAGAAGAAGA
>JANHGC010001407.1:46241-66239 GCA_027560395.1 Boaedon fuliginosus | reverse complement strand
GTATAAATCTAAAATAAATAAATAAATAAATAAATAAATAAATAAATAAATAAATAAATAAATAAATAAATAAATAACAGAATAGCAGTTTAACTGAGCCAGAAAAAGTTTTAAGGCTTGGAAGCAAAGCCCTTATTTAGTTTGTCCATCTTTACTCTTACTACAGGAATCCTAACATTCAAAAGAAATAATATATTAAAACAAGGTTGGGATATTCTAAATACAACAGAATATTTTCTTGAACAAAAATCAGATACAAGGATGGAATACTAAGACATTCACTACATAACTACTAAATAGACATGGCATTTATCAGAATTGATCTGCCCAATTTCTATATATTTTTTTGTTCCTCAATTATTGGTTTTAGTACAAAGAACATATGCTATTGAGCAAACAAGTACATCAGATAGAAACAGTTTTAGTTTCATTAAAGCAGCATAGAAAAGATGCCACAGGATTCTGCTAATATTCAAAATCAGACATTTCATTGCAGTATCACAAGATGTTATACACTTGTTGTTATCAAGAAAAATAATTAATTTGTTGAAATTTAATCTAGTTGTGAACGCAATAATCATTCCCACCACTATGCAGTGGAACCTTGGTTCACAAACGCTTGTGTTTGTGACCAAATCAGTTCGCAACCAAAAAAATCAGTTAAATGTTTGACACCATTTGTGAACAAATCCTTGGTTCGTGAACAAACACAGCCGCTCAGAATCGACTGACTGAAGAATTTTCTCTGTTGTTCATGGTTTTCTCAGTGTTTGTTTTTGTTCACAACCAACTCTGTTCAAAAACAAAGTTATGGAACTAATTGTGGTTGTGAACTGAGGTTCAACTGTATACATTTCTACTATTTTTAAAATTTTCATCCAGACAGAATACTATAGATTCTTTTAAAGCAATATTGTTGATTGAAATGTTATGAATTACTTCTCTTGCTCAATTATCCATAAAGTTACGTACCACTAGTTCTTCTTCTTCCTCCTCTTCCTATACAGGGGAAAAAATCATTATAATAGATTCATTAATGTTCTCATATCTACATAATATGAAATACATTGAATTAGAAAAAAAATCAAAGAGCAATTTCAATTACAGATAGTGTTTGACTTACAGCCATTCATTTAGTGATAGCTCAAAGACACAACGGCACTGAAAAAAGTGATATGACCATGTTTCACACTTAACCATTTGCAGCATCCCTATGATCAGGTGTTCGAAATTTGGACATTTGGCAACTGACATGTATTTATGATGGTTGCAGTGTCCCAGGATCATATGATCACTTTTTGTGACCTTCTAACAAGCAAATTCAATGGGAGAAGGCAGATTCATTTAATCAAGTTAACAATTGCAAGTGATTCACTTAGCTGTGGCAAGAAGTCATAAAATGAGGTGAAACTCACTTAACTGTCTTGCTTAGCAACAGGAATTTTGGGCTCACTTGTACAGTAGTCATAAGTTGAGGATTACTTGTACTTAATTTCTTTTATGTAGCCTCCTTCACATGACATCCTTTCAACATTTATTATTTTGTTTTGTAGACTAATAAAGCACAGAAATGTATATAGCATAAAAGACAAGGAAAAACACAAAAATAATTAAAAAAAAGAAAATGGCAGAGAAGACCTGAAAAGTATGTTACAAATAGAACTCCAAAAACTTTCAACATAGATGAAAAGACTTCTTTGTCCCTTTATCAAAAATAAATGATGAAAACAGATATGAATAATTCACTGCTAAAAAAAGAGAGTTGTAGAATTCTCCTTCCAATGTTTTATAATTCTTTCTGCCAGTCCTCAGGACTGAAAAATCCACTTGGAATTAATACCTGTATTTAAAGCAATATTTAAAAATATATATATTTAAGCCAATCAGTCCTGGACTGGGATAATAAGATTACTGTACGAGCCATGGACGTTTACTGTATTTCAGTCCATCATAAATAAATATTAATAATGTAATCCTATAACTCTTTACAAAAAGAGGGAAGATCATAAAAGGTATGCATACCAGTGTCATATGCAGTGAAGTTTTTTTAACTTATATTTTTACAAGTAAGAAAAGAAAAATAGACAATTAACTTATAGAACTGATAAAAGCTTAATTCAAGGGTAACAAAGAACAGAAGAGGATATTATAAGGAAAAATCAGAAGTCCCAGAGACATTCAAATGATATGCACAGAGGTATTATTTAAAGTATATATATAATGGCCAATATTTTACACCTTAAAAAGAATAAGGAAGCGCAACACGGGACTATTTTTCATTGTGATGGGAGTTGTAGTCTTCCAGATCTGCAAGGCAACCAGATGGCGAAATTTGCAGCAATAAAAAAAAATCTGCCGCTAACCACGGTCAGTTTTTCGAAATTCACACAAAGCATGTTGCAGAGTGTATAAATTGGTCAGTGATTATTTTCCCGCGGGTCTGGCACTCGGGCTATAGAAATACTACAAGAGCCTTCGTACACATCTAAACTAAGGTCCGTTATGTTCAAGGGTAACTCGCCACGGGTAAATGGGTACACGGCTTTAGTGTTAGGCACTGAATGGAATACCTTCCGTTGAAATGAAAACCAGCAGACCCCAAAAATGAAAAAAAAAATGCGGGGGCTGGGGAGCGAAGAACATGTACTTTTAAGACGTGAGACCAACCCCATTTCCCATGTCTCACTCTAGCGCGGCTCACCTCAGGGTCGTCGCGGCGGCCCTCAATTGTCTCTCCGTCCTCCTTACCCATTTCAGCCAGTCTTCCTCAACCCCGATTTAGCTACCGCAGAAGGACGCGCGAGGGTCATCCGGATGTCAGCGGAAATCCCGCCTAGCCCCAGCCACCTTCAGATGGGAGGTTGTTTACTCCAGCCGACCTTCTTAAGATGGCTCCTGGCTTCTCCCAACCCTCGTGTTCCCGTCGCAGCATGGGAGCCATGTCGGGAGTACTTAGTCCCACCAATGACACTGGGGGGCGCTCGACCTAGTCAGAATGGCAGCATCACACACGTCCGCCTAACAATGAGTGACCTCCCAAGATGGCGTCATTCGGACGGTGTGTGCTTTCTGTGGCTGTTTTTTAAACACAGTAGACCCGCCGCCCGAAGAATATGGAGATCAAATCTGGGGAAGAAGTCGGCAGGGAGAATCCCCTCCGCCTGTTTCAGCTAAGTGGGGCGGTAGTCAGCTCCGTCATGGGACAAGTTGAAAAAGAAGTTTGGGGTAAGACGGAGGAGGGGCTCAGTCATATTTCTCTCCTTGTTGTGACACACAGATCTCTGCTGCGAAATGGAGAATCACTTGCCCAGTTGAAGGGGATTGGTAAGGGTGTTGCGATGCCTTTAGAAAGTTTCTTCAGCAGGCACGATAATAGGCAATATACAGAGATGTTCCAACCACAATCGGGAAGGAAAATCCTGTAGAAATTCATGCTTTAGAGATTTGTGTAAGCCTGCAATCCTTCAAATATAATACAATAAAGGAATAAATCCTGCTGGATAAGATGGGGAAAGATCCCAGAGTAAATTAGCATGCAAACAGTGACTATATAAATGTCAGTTGTCATTACTGGCACATTGTCCCATAGGGGGAAATCCATACCCACTGAATTAGGTAGAATTTGGTTAGACTGGAAATCAAGAGCCATATTTAGCCAGGAGTTAAAGTAGTGCGATATTTTCAGATTCAGAGTTCCTGGTATCATGAGACAAAATGCATTGGATAAATCCCTTAAACCCTTTTCCTTGTTAAAAAACAATATAAGAAGGAATTGAAACAAGCTTATTTGAAAGAAATATACTGTTGTCGACTCTAAATGAAACAAAGTAATAATGGAAGTAAAGATAAAATTATAATTTACTAGTATAATAGTTATATTCTAAGATTTACATTCACGTGGTAGAAGAAAAGGTCCTGAAACTTTCTAAAATGAATATGGTTTGGTAATTGCCTATAGTGTGTGTGTGTGTGTGTGTGTGTGTGTGTGTGTGTGTGTGTGTGTAAGTAAAGTGGAATAGGAGAGAGTACTTGCTCTCAAATTTGTCCTGGACTATAAGCATTATCTAAATATGCTTGTACCAATTCATTTAAACCACTTTCTTGGTCACTAAAATACATTTTTATATTGGTTTCTCCCTACCAAAGAACTTCCAGGTCCTATACTCCAGGGAATCTTGCCTCTGCTGAACATATATTATCTGGAAAGAATTGAAGAGACTGCTGTGAAAAAAGGTCAGTTACAATGATTTTGTATGGGGAAGAAGGTAACAAGGAAGGCCAAATGGTAACTAATAAGTGTTCATCCTGAAAAATATAGTTTCCACTTTCATGCAGGGCATTTTATTGATTGATTTGTACTTATTATTACTCCATTTCCCCAACATATCCAAAGTTGGATAAATATATTCTTAATAAGATGGAAATGTAGATCAGCTGGACACCAACTAGACCAGGGTGAGGTGCTTACTTTTTGTAAAAGTTACGGTATGTGCAAAATTATTTCATCAGAATCTTTGAGCACAAGCAATACTTTAAGAATCAGAATGGTATAATGAGTAGTTGCTTTCCTATAATCAGAACCATATTCAAATATTTGGCTAGTCATTAAAGTCTTATATTTACCCTGTCTAACTATTTACCCTCAGCTCATTTCATATGTTACAAATATATTTTACTAGCCAATAAATGGGCGTTGCCGGGTATTTATTTATCCCAATCCTGTATTAGACAGGAATGGCAATGTGAAGTGGCAACATAAGTGCGGAATGGGCTGACCCATTTCTGTCTCAGCAATTCCTGAAGAGGTGATGGGAAGAGCAACTTCTCCCTGAGCCCTGATTTTGGCAACAATTAAATTAGTTAAAAATGTTTTCCCTGGGTCCCCAGAAGCATCAAGAAATGTCTCATATTTGATCTGTGTGATATACGTCCTGTCGGTCTTGTAGTGGTGCAGGCAGGCCCCGTTACAAATGCCCCCTTGTGGAGTACTGTGAAGCCATTACCATGGCAATTCCATTGCTCTGTAGGGTGTATCTTCACAGAACCTCCCCCCATGAAGATTGTTAGGGGTGTCTTACCCCCACAGTATTTGTTTCCAGAGAGTAAGTCATCTGTGTACCAAGTTCGTTGAAATTGCTCGAGGCATTTCAGAGTTATGCTGGAACATGCATACACACACATCCATTTTATATAGATAGATTACTATTTAGATATGATTGCTGGAAACTCTTCTAGCTCGCTTTCACCAATCATTGTCAAGAATATTAGGTTTTTCTATGGGAACGAGGAATCTGGAATGTGTAGATATTTCAGAATTCAGTTCTGAATATCTCTGGCTAGGCCATGTATATATGCCTTCAGAATATTATTGACTTCTGCAATTGCCTGGACAAGTTCATGCAGTTTTCATGACAAGATTATCAGAAATTGTTTGACACTGCTTTCTTCCTAGGGCTGAGGGAAAGCCTGCCAGCTTTGTGCCTAAAGAAGGGCTTGAACTCTCAGCCTCATTATTTCTAGGCTAGTGCTGCTTTAAGTGAGTTATTACGCTAAAACATATGAAAGGCATCAGTTTGCCTATCCTTTTCTTAACTCTGTTTTCTGTGGGATAATAAAAATAAGAGTTCAACATATCTGAATGGCAGCCAGTTAAAGAAGCATGTGATACTACAATATTAAATATCAAACAATATACGGTAATAAAATTAGCAATATATTGAAATTTACAATTTAAATGTTGAAGCAATATTTTAACACATTTTTGTAACTTCCTGCTTTGAGATAGGTGCTTTTAGCATCTATGGATTTTTAAAAGATATTTGTGTCTGTGCATGCATAAAGAGTGTTACATTACAATTTTATGCATGTCTGGTCTCTTAGAGACCCTTTGAGGTCAATAGGATTTACTCTCAGATAATATATAGGTGCAATCTTTGTTTCAAAACACTATCAATAGCTGCACAATTGTTTTTGTAAAACTAATGACAGTAATTAACTTAATAGTTACTTTAAACATGCTATATATTTCTGTAGGACTCTCAACTGAACCAATATGGTGCAAGCTATGGTTTGACATCATGAAAACAAGACCTTCTAGATTAGAGGTGGGTTAAAGATATAAACTGCAAAATTGAAACAGCAAATGGGATTATGCTCTTACCTTCTTGGTTAACTTCACAGAATCTCTTGTACAGTGATCTTCCATAGCTGCTTTTGTTAAATTTTGCACTTCAGTCCTTCTGTGCTTTTCAGATATTTGCTATGCTTTAACTTCCTCTTCTGTATATTGTCACAAAAATAGTAATTTCCAAATATTTGTTTATTGTCCAATGGCTGTCCCACTAATCGACAGTAGCAGCAAAACAATAAACATTCAATCAAATGAGGTGCCTAACTAGCGAACAGTGAAGGACAAAAGTTATTAAAATTCTCATGCTAAAGAATATGCAAATATAACTGCATCAAGGTTTCTATGGTGAAATCAGGCTATCTTCAAAAGTAACATTTTTACTGTTTGACCTTTAGGTTTCAAGGCTCCCCATAACTGTCATGAACTCCATTTTTTTTTAAATTTAGCTTAATGCCATTTTTAAATTCTCTAACAGTATATATACTGCTATCATCCAGAGCCTTAGATTCACTCCTGAGACCTCAGATAGCAGCATATAAATTAATCAAGTTTCTTCCTCAAAGAGACAAACTCTGCAGTGGAATGCAGCTATCTTTGATGAAAGTCAGAGGCTAAGAAAAAATAGTAAAAAACAAACAAACAAACAAAGAGCTTGCCCTAAACTATAATCACTATAATTGCAGCAAGGAATCAATTATGTCTCTGGCAGGCAAAATCTTTTGGAAATGAAATTTTAACACTAGATAGGGGCAAAAAAAGAGAACAAGAGCCAAATCAGTATGTATGAACTCAGTTCTAAGCTAAGCATATATACTACCTTTGAGAGCGGGTTTTCCTCCATCTTTTCCAATCCTATTTACATTTGGATTTAACAACCTTTTTCTTTCACATCCTGGTAGATTCTCCCTCTGTCAGATATTCTGAGCCACATTCCCAAATATGATAGATGCCTTCCCAATTCTGCATCTGTCTAAAGGTAACTTTGAAACTTCCTTCCGCCTAGTCCTTAAACACAGGGTATGTTTTCCCAGTTAACTGCTCTGGCCCCAACATTCCACGGGGTTTCCTTCAGTTGGCTATTGTTCTTCAGGGGCAATGACATCATATATCTACTCTATTTATTCATCCCTACATACATATAATCTATAAGGCCTCCCAGGAATGATGATACCACATCGGCTTCATTCATTCGTTCATTTATACAATATGTATATAAGGCTGTCTATGTCCTAAAGGTGATTCTGAATAGTGCACAAGGATTACAAGCAATTGCTACCCTTTAAGAACAAACTAAACTCCTGAGGCAAAAATCATAACCCAACAAGGCAGAGCCCACCCAGCTATATGGCTCAAACATTAAAGTTAGGTCTTTAATGCTGTATGTAATAAGGAGAAAAGGCACTCCTGGGATCAAACCAGTCCCTTCTCTGAGGTTCTTCAGTTCTGAGGTATCCCATGCTTATGGGTGAGCAGCAACTGAAAAATTAGGTCTCTTTGCTGCCACCTCCTCTTTTCTATAAATCCGTTTCTTTCTTCCACACCAACTCTCTAGGGAATCAGGAGAGGATTGTAAGGCAAATGCAGAGCCCATCCTGGGTCTGGCTAAATATTGAAGGGGAAAGCCAACAAAAACCATTGCTCAACCAAGCTGAGTTGGGTGATAGACAGCAACTGATCAATCCCAGAGTTTAAGCAAAACTCGACTTTATGAGAGCCAGTTTGATGCAGGGGTGCCTAGAAACCAGGAGACTATGTTTTAGGCCTGCTTCAGGCATGAAAGCCAACTGGTGATTCTGGGCCAGTCACTGTCTCTCACCCCAACCCACCTTACAGTTTTTGAGAAAATAGGCAGAAGTAGTAGGCATGTCAACTGCCTAGAGTTATACCAGTAGTCCTTGACGTACAGCCACAATTGAGCCCAAATTTTATGTTGCTAAGTGAGAAAATTGTTATGTGAGTTTTGCCCTATTTTACGACTTTTCTTGCCACATTTGTTAAGTGAATCACTACAGTTGTTAAATTAGTAAAACACCGTTGTTGAGTGAATCTGGCTTCCCCATTGACTTTTGCTTGTCAGAAGGTCATAAAAGGGGATCACAGGACCTCGGGACACTGCAACCATCATAAATATGAACCAGTTGTCAAGCATCCAAATGTAAATCACATGACCATGGGGATGCTGCCACAGTCGTAAGTCTGAAAAATGGTCAGAAGTCACTTTTTTCAGTAACTTCAAATGGTCATTAAATGTACTGTTGTAAGTTGGGGACTACCAGTATATGTATGTATGTATGTATGTATGTATGTATGTATGTATGTATGTGCACAAATAAACAAACAAACAAACAAATAAATAAATAGGGAATACAAATATTACAACAATAAATTCCAATCTTGCCTGACCCTCATCCGAATGAGCCAACTCCCTCACAAAAGACACCAAATTCTCCCCACCCCCAAACTTGACAGTTCCTCCTTCTTTTCCTCTATTGGCTGTCATAGGTCAGGTGACTTGGCTTATAGACAGTTGCTCTGCCCTGCAAATGCCTTCTGAAAAACGAACAGGCCAAAACCACTCCAATGTTCTTGTGCAGTCTATAAAGTTACAGTAGACTGCTAGGCAAAATAATCTGAACCAATTTAAATAAAATGTACTTTCTGAACGGGTATCACTCAGTTCCCCCCGCCCCCAATAATGTATTATCAACATCTGCAAGATTATCTATAGCCAGCTGCCCCTTGAGAACTTAGAATAATCTGCAGCAGTTAAAATCAATTTTTAAAAATAAAGATGAGTAGAACAATATTTGGATAAAATCAACATGGAATTCTGGGTTCTTTGTAGCATTTTAAAATCGCCAAAGAAGAAACTGGGCACACTTCTCCTGCAAGGGCATTTCAAAAGGATGGGATCACTAACCTGGCTAGCCAACGTATCACAATATAGTGGTGAACTCCTAAGCACAGTGTCTACTGGCGATTTAGTCAATTGATTAATCCTAAGTAAACCTTTAAATTCTAAAATTTCAATTTTAAAAATTAATCAATTGTTCAAGTATGAACCCAAAAATACACCTCTGGAACAAGTTTGAAATACTTTTTCTAGAGTATATACTTAGATATCATCAGCTTGCATTTATTTCCATATAATTACAGAATATCAAGTGTTGGAGGAAGAAGTTCCTTGAAACTTTCTTCTCAAATGTGCTACGTGGGATCTTGGATGTGTCATCGCATCAACGCTTAAGTGATCCTTGTTTTTTGCCCCTCCTGTATACTTCACGGCACATATCTGAGCTTACTATTTACAATATGCTTGAGGGTATCTCAGAACTGATGGCTGAACACAATCGGTGTGTCCTTGAAAACTTGGCTGTCTCACTTCAAACTCTGACCTTCCGTCACCTCCTTTCCTCCAATTTGTCTACTAGACATCAGTTGAGTTTATTCCTTCATCGCCTAGTTCATCATGGGGCAGTGAACTACCTATCTATGTACTCATGGCCTGATCCTGACCCAGCACTTCTAGCTCTCATTCTGAAAATGAGTGCTGGGATTTGGAATCCTGGTAGGACATTAATGAATGCAGAATTTTGCCATCTGTGTAGAGAGAAATTGAGTGTACAGAGCCAAAAGCTGGATCAGGAATGTAGGCCTCCTTTGGGTTCAGACCAACTGCTTCCTACAACAGCATCTGGCCAGTTTAGCGATAATGAGCTGAGGAATATGAAACTCTTGCCCAGTGTGCCTCAAGAATTTTCTCTAGGCTTTGAAGATGCTGGAGAGCTATTCAGAACCAGCAATAAAAGCTTTAGTGAACCACTAGACTGCCAATTGGGTAACAGTTCCTACAAAAGTCATAGGCCGCACAATGCTAGCTCAAAAGATTGTAATGCTGAAGTAGCATCTGTTAGCTTTTCCCCAGCAAATCCATCTCAAGGCAGTCTTGCTTTGGGAAAATCTCCGAAGAGGCGCAAAGCTGTAATAACAAAGAAGCACAGCATCCATAAAAAAACTAGCAATATCACCACTGAGATGGAAGACCTGTATGACTTTGTCTTCACAATTGCAAAGGAAGAAGAGGAGATGGCGTTTTATCACAAAATAAGGAATGTTGACCAGGAAGAACATTGCAATAATGAATCCTCTCTCCCAGCAGAGGCTTCCAGTGTGACTGATACTGTTTCCTTAGGGGGATCTCGAACTATTGGGTTCACTTCTCTGAAGGCAATTAACCATTTTCGAAGTGTATCCACATTGGAAATATTCTCTGTCCCACTGACCAAGAATACATGCCAGATGCTTGGAAACCTGTTGAGCTCTTGGGTAGCTTTAGAAAAACTTATTCTTACTTTGAATGGTAAGTAATAAGCGAAATCTTTTCCTGTAAATTTTAATCCTTTGTGTAGAAACTTCACAGACAGAATTGGATAAACGGCAGCCCCTTGGACTCATTAGAGGTCTGTTGCTATCCATTCTGTTCATCAGAAGGATGTAATTTTTAATATTTGACATCAGGACGGCCACAACCTCTTTATATGTGTTTTGCAATATTCAAATATATTATGAAACACATTTGCTTTTAGAAAAGGAAGCACTGCATGAGAAAATAGGAATACTCCTACTGAACAGGCCAAAAACTTTCTTAAGTTTTTTTTTTCATAGTGGCAAACTAGATAAATGTGATATACTTGATGGCAGGTTGGTGAAGATACGGATAGTCCTCAACTTATGACCACAATTGAGCCATAAATTGCTGTTGCTAAGTGAGACAATTATTAAGTGTGTTTTGCCCCATTTTTTGACCTTTCTTGCTCCAGTGATTGCTGCATTTATTAAGTTAATAACCCGGTTGTTAAGTGAATCTGGCTTCCCCATTGACTTTGCTTTTCAAAAGGTCACAAAAGGTGTTCACATGACCCTGGGATACTGCAACCGTCATAAATATGAACCATTTTCCAAGCATCTGAATTTTGATCACGTGACCCTGGGATGATGCAATGGTCATAAGTGTGAAAAACAGGCAAGTCACTTGTTTGAATTCCATTGTAATTTTGATCGGTCATTAAACAAAGGGTTGTAAGTCGAGGGCTACTTGTATATCTGCCATTGTTTTCCAGCAAGTGATATTTGGAATCCTACAGTGCTACCACCAACCAAGAAATAATATTCTGTTGGCACACTAAGGTCCAATAGGCCTTGTTCAAGTTACCAATTTGTACCTGAGATTTGAATTGATAAAAAAGCAGCAGTTGGATAATTTGGATAGACTATTCAATTTTGTTCTGACTGCATACAGTAAAAATATTTGTTAATTTAAAAAAATAAAGCCCAAATTCAGTCTTCAAATACTCTTATCAGATTCAGAGATTGCCTTGTATGTTGAGGAGTAAACCTAAAATGCCTATTGTGCATAAACAAAAGTATCTTAATGCAAACTTCAAAACAAAGTTTTCCATCTGCAATCTCATGTATCCTTGCCATTTTAGAATATTTTATCTTAATACATACAATATCAGGTGAATTTTGATCCATAGCCATACCATAAAAGCCACTTTTGGAAAGCCTGTTTGGTATAGTGGTTAAGGAACAGACTAGAAACCAGGAGACTGGGAGTTCTAGTCCTACCTAAGGCACAAAGCCAGCTGGTGACCTTGGGTTAATCATTCTCCCTCAGCCTAGGAATCCGGCAATGGCAAACCAAAATGTTACCAAAAAACTGCAGAGTCTTATCCAGACAGTTCACAAAGAGACAAAACTGACTTAGAGGCACACCAAAAAAAATTGACTTGGAGAAATTAAAGCAAATTTTACAAATTTTAAGAGTATGTAATGTACTCATTGACAAAGCTTGCAATGTTTCCTTGTTTGTTTACTTACTTACTTACTTACTTATTCGATTTAACCCCGCCTCTCTTCCCTGGTCAAGGGGAACTCGAGGCGGCTTACAGCAATTAAAATACAATTTTACAATACAATATATTAAAATTTCTAAAAGACCAACTCACAACAATCACAACTCTTCCAAAGGAAGAAAAAAGGGGGGAGCATCAGTTCCAGGCCTGCCGACAGAGCCAGGAAGGCCAGTAGATTAGGGATGGTTCTAATCTCCACAGGGAGTTGATTCAAGAGGGCCGGCACTGCCACAGAGAAGGCCTTAGCTCGGAGACCCGCCAGCTGACATTGTTTAGCTGACGGGACCCGTAACAGGCCAACTCTGGGATTAACTGGGTGCTGGGAGACATGAAGTGGCAGAAGGTGGTTTCACAGGAACCCCGCTCCTAAGCCATGAAGGGCTTTAAAAGTTGTTACTAGCACCTTGAATTGCACCCGGAAGACCACTGGGATCTAGGGCAGCTCATGGAGGATAGGTCTTATATGGGTGCCGAGGCACACCCATGATCACTTGCGCGGCCGCATTCTGGACCACTTTGAAGTCTCCGAGTGCTCTTCAAGGGCAGCCCCATTTAGAGCTCATTACAGTAGTCCAATCGAGAGGTGACAAGGGCATGAGCGACTGTGAAAAGAGCCTCCCAGTCCAGGAAGGGGCGCAACTGGTGCAACAGGCCAACCTGTGCATAGGCCCCCTTGGTGACTGCTGCCAAATGATGGTTCAATTGCAGCTGTGAGTCCAAGAGAACCCCCAAGTTGTGCACCCGTTCTGAGGGGAGCAATTTTTCTCCCCCCAGTGACAATACCCACAGCCACTCAGTCTTGTCAGGGTTGAGTCTGAGCCTGTTGGTCCCCATCCAGATCCTTACATCCTCCAGGCACTGGGACATCACCTCAACTGCATCACTAGTTCGGCCTGGGGCAGAGATGTACAATTGGGTATCATCAGTGTACTGATAATACCCTACCCAGTGCCGTCAGATGAACTCACCCAGCGGTTTCACATATATGTTAAATAGGGGGGAGAGAAAACCGAACCTTGAGGGACCCCACATGTCAGGGGCCTCGGGTCAGATCCCTGTCCCTTCACCAACACCGACTGGGTATAGCCCGAGAGATAAGAGGAGAACCACCGCAACACGGTGCCTCCCACTCCCAGCCCCCTAAGCCGCCCCAGAAGGATACCATGGTTGTTGGTATCAAAAACCGCTGAGAGGTCAAGAAGCACCAGGACAGAAGAAGCTCCCCTATCCCAGGCCTGCCAGAAATCATCTGCTAGTGTGACCAATGCAGTCTCAGTGCTATACCCGGACTGCAAGGCATCCAGATAATCAGCTTCATTCAAGGTATACAGGAGTATACCTCGAGTTCCCGCCTCGAGTTCCCCTTTCGGGTGAAGAGAGGCGGGATACAAATCTAATAAATAAATAAAGTTGAAGCGCCACCACCTTCTCAACAACCTTCCCTAAAAAGGGAAGGTTGAAGACCAGCCGAAAGTTCTTCAAAACAGCCGGGTCCAGGGAAGACTTCTTGAGGGGTCTCACCACCGCCTCCTTCAAAGCTGGTGGGAAGAACCCCTCACTCAAGGAAGCGTTAATAATCACCTGGAGCCAGCTGCATGTCACCTCCCGGCCAGCCGAAACCAGCCAGGAGGGACACAGGTCCAATAAACAGGTGGTGGCACTCATTGCTCCCACAACCTCGACCGGGGAAATGAGGCGGGGTATAAATCGAATAAAAATAAAATAAAACAAATTAAATAAATAAACAAACAAACAAACTTTGTCCACATCATCAGGGGCTACAGGAGCAAACACTTCCCAGATAACAGGACTAAAACTAGCCATAGTCACCTCCAAGGACCCTGTCCAGACAGAGTGCAAGTCCGACCGAATCTGGGTGATTTTATCTGACAGAAACTGAACAAATTCCTCAGCTCTACCCTGCAAGGGTTCTTCGATCTCTCCTGGTTTCAGGAGGGAGGGAGTCACCCTAAACAGGGCGGCTGGGCGACATTCTGCGGACGCGATAAGAGCAGCATAGTAACCACGCTTTGCCACTTTTATCACCACTAAATAGGTTCCAATATGGACTCCTAGTAGTGTTCGGTCAGATTCAGCTTTCCTGGACCTCCAGCGGCACTCTCCTTTGCTGCTTCATCCCCCAGAGCCCCTCACTGAACCTAGGGGCATTCCGAGATCTGCAGACAGTGAGAGGTCGCAAAGGCACAAGCCGATCTAAGGCCCCGGCAGCGGCACTATTCCACGCCGTCACCAGGGCCTTAGCTGAGCCGTGGGCAAGGGAATCAGGAATCTCCCCAAGCTCCCTCTGAAACCCAATCGGGTCCATTAGGTACCTGGGGCGGAAACATCTAGTCGGTCCCACCTCCCGCGGTGTGGGGTGGTCATCAGGAAGTCCAGTCTCTAAAGGGAGTGATCTCAACATGACAAGGGTTGGATAACTAGATCCCCCAATTCCAGATCACAGTGCCATTTGCATATATACAAATGCCATATACAAATGCAACTAGTATTTGTTATTTCCAATATTACTGGAAACCTCTCAATTCTATTTCTGAGCTCTTTAAGATATAATATAGCCTGGAGGACTAGAGCAAGTTTGACAGCCTATTCTGCCAATGTCTACTCTAAACGATATTGTACACTTATTTGAAACCAAGTAGTAATTCTGCTATGCATGCATCTTTTGAATTTCTCTTTTTTCATTTTAAAATTGTGCTTCAGGCTTAGGCTCTGGTATCTTCAGCATCCTTTCTGGGCTCCGAATTCTTTCTCAACACAACAATTACTGCCTCCGTGTGGTACGCATCAGTGATATGTTCGCTCATGTTCCCTGTATGAATCTTGTCCATTCTCTTTTGAGTGCTGTACCATTGCTTCGGATGCTTCTGGTCAGCTTTGATCTCAAAACTGCAGCCGAGTGGAACAGACTGGAAGAAGACATGGGCTCATCATCCTTAGTAGAAAAAATTCTAGGTACAACATAAATCTTCAGCTTCACTTAATCTACAGCAGGTTTTGTTTTACACATGAGAATAATTAAGTCACATTTATTAGCTGCTCTATTTCAAAGTATTCTTTGATTCTGGTTTGCCATCTCGCTAAAAATCTTTTCTTGATAAAATGGGTGGAGCCAAAGCTCATCAGTGGAGCATATACTTATGTGCAGAAGATGTCAAATTCAGCCTCAAACTGAATATATATCTGCTTGTATATGTTTGTATGTGCGTATATTCACTAAGGTTACCCCGAGTTCAGAAATGGTTGCAGAGTGAAACAAAAATAAAAGTGATTTGATTATAAGTTAGCAACCATTTAATTCATTTTGACAAGTAAGATTACGTAACAAAAATATTTTTATTAATTCTGGTGAAAAATTGAAGTTTTTCTATTTTCAAGAAATGCACATAAGTTTCTTGTTATATAGATAATGCCTGTACTTTAGGAAAAATATTTATGAATTCAGTGTATATGGAAAGTTGGAGTGAGCCTCCTCTTGCCTCTAACACTGTTTAGGCCATGTGGTATTTCACGCTTACCATAAGACTGGAAGTGAGCTCTTACAACTGCTTCTTTTTCTGACACAGAATCCTTAACTGATTTCTTCCTGATCAATTAAACTATGATTTGCTATGAAATGGCACGTTATAGACTGAGGAATTCCTCCAAATTGGGATCACAAACTAGGTTGATCTCAGTTTGTAATTTTTGTTCAAACCATATTTGCGAGCTTCAGCCTGTGAATACTTCTCTTTTACTCTATTGATTTTTCTCACCTAGAGACTTACCTGGAGCAGCTTGAGATCAGGTTTCCCCGAGAACCTCTTCAAACAAGTCTTCTGGTGCCTGTACTGAAAGCTTCAGGGTCTCTCCAGAGTCTTTCTCTAGACAGTGTTGCAATTTCCTGTCCTCAAGAGGTTTGGCTCCTCCTGCAAGCCCTCAAAGGTATGGTGCAGTAAGCTAAAAAATAACAGTGGTGTACACACTTAACAGGGATATTAATACCTCAAGCACTTTGTCAGCAGTGCAAACCAGGGCCAGAATTAAGCTGTAAAAGATACTTGAAAAAAATGTTGGAACCATCTGCTTGTTACACATTACCAAAGAGCAACGTTTTAATCAGTGAAAAGTTTCAAGACATGTCATAAGTTCTTATTTATCTTGGTAGAGCATAACCCAAACCTGAAGAAATTAAGTTTTCATGATGTCAACCTTTCTGAACATTCAAAAGAAGTCCTCCTTATTCTACAGAGCCCAACTCTTCAAGGTATAATTACATTATTTTTTTCCTATTCTAATTCTACAGCTGCTATTGCATGTAATAAAAAATAATGGTGTTTTTGGAGACTTATCAATTATGTATGGAATAGCCTAAGTTATCAATTTGGCTAAGGTACTGAATTTATTCATTTTGGAGTAATCCCCCCAACTATTAGGAGTGGAACAAAAAATTGAGCAGGAATGAGTGAAGGCCTAATATCGCTTCCCCCTGCTCTGTCTGCATGAATGGAAACTGCTACTTCACTACAGCTAACATCCTTATGGAAGAAAAAAAATGGATGTGTGACAAACAGCAGCCTCCCAGCCTCCTTTGTTCCCGGTGACAAACCCAGCTTCCCTGTGTCATATGCTATTGGCATAGAAAGTTAATAGTCTACAAGTTGTTTTTGTTGGATAAGTACAGTCATTATCTAATATATCTTTCCAACTTTTGTCCATTGTCCATTCAATTAGACTGACTTCACCTAATGAACCAAAGGAAGAAGGAACACCTACATTAATTTTAGGTTTTGGTTTTCCCATAGAGATCAATTTTTCATTTTGTCGACTGTTTGAAAACTGTACAGCTGAGCTTCTGACTGAAATGATTACTGCCATGAAGAAGAACTCATCGTTAACAACCCTCAAACTCCCTGGAAATAGGCTGGGTATGTAGTGGGAAATGTAGCAACTTTCTTGGAGTCCTTTCTTCCCTTTGTGGAGAATGAGCTAAGGCTCTGGCTGCTCTCTGATTTAGCTTTGACAGTTGACAAAATAAATCCCTGCCTGTGGTGATTCAGATGAGAATTTAGTGATAATTGTATGTATTTGCCGTTTCAAGGCAACTGAACTTTCTTGTTTTGCTAGATGTTTCACTTTTCATCCAAGAAGCTTCTGCAGTTCTGACTGAATGGTGGAGGATTTATATTCCTTGGAGTCATCTGATCATTTGCACTGTTTCTGAGAGTCACTGAGGTCACTTGGAGGTTTATCTGTGCCCTCAAGGTCACATGAAAGCTATAGCCTACTTTTTTTTTTCTGGAAATTCGTTCATACTCCTGAACCATTTGAAGGGTGTTCATCCCAAATTGCATAAGTAAATGTCTGTGGAGATTCTCAGTCGTCCACGTGCACGATTGGATGACTGAGAATCTCCATAGACAAACCTAGCCTATTCTGTATTTCCTACTACTGGCTAAATTGTTCAGTGTTCATAGATTCCAACATGTTTTATTTATTTTATTGCTACTTTTGCAATACAGTTAGAGCAACTAAGTTTAGAAAGGGATGGACATATGTACAATTCCAACTTTTGTGCTTGTAGCAAAATGAGATAAGGACTGATTGGCTGTCAATTATTCTGCTTCAGAAAAGGAACAAAATTCTCAGGTAATCCTGTAAAAGCAAAAAGCAAGTAGCTAAGTGGGGAAAAGTTTTATCTTTGGAGTGGTCGGTATGTGCTTTGCTGGAGGCTTGGGATTCTTGTTTAGTTTTGTTTTAAACATGATGAAAGCATTTTGATTATGGCTAGGTATTACAAGTATCATTACGTGTCAATTAGGGTTGTACAAAGACCAATTAACCCAGTGTTTCTCAACCTTGCTTAATTAAGATGTGTGGACTTCCATGTCCCAGAATTCTAGCATGGTTGGGCCCATTTTAAAACTTCCTGACCGATATCAATTTCTGTGGCATCGTTTATTAATTTAAAATATTGCTAAACCACCTATCATGCCATGGGTCATTAGGAAGTGCATTTCATTGTGTACAATTTGAAATGCAATAATGTACCAATAAAATTGATATATTAGAGTTTTGTATGTATTGACCAAAAATAGTTGAGAAGTTCCATCATAAAATATCAAATATTAAATATAAATGTTTTCAGCATGTATCTAAATTGAAATAAATCAACTTTATTTCAATTTAGGCACTGCTGAAAACATATATAATTTACCTTAGCTTTTGACATTTATTTCCTTTTTCCCTTAGTGGAAAACTTTGGTTACAAAATATAATTTATAAATAAACTTCCTATTTGACACTCATATGATTACTATTGTAAAGGTAAAGGTTCCCCTCGCACATACGTCTAGTCATTCCCAACTCTAGGGGGCGGTGCTCATCTCCGTTTCAAAGCCGAAGAGCCAGCGCTGTCTGAAGACTTCTCCATGGTCATGTGGCTGGCATGACCAAACACCAAACCCACACAGAACGCTGTTACCTTCCCACCAAAGGTTGTCCCTGTTTTTCTACTTGCATTTTTACATGCTTTCTAACCGCTAGGTTGGCAGAAACTGGGACAAGTAACAGGAGTTACGCGGCACTAGAGATTCGAATGATCAAACTTTCTGATCGACAAGCTCAGCACCTTAGTCACTGAGCCACCGCCTCCCCGTGATTACTATTATAGTGGGAAATAAAACTAGACCTGTTCATTTTCTTTAGTACAATTGTTGAAGCTACTTAATTTCTATAGCATAGTGAAAGACAATTGGTCCCTAGAAGTTCAGTCAATTACTAAAGATTCTTTTTCTAATGATTTCTTAGTGTGCTTTGTTCTTGAAAATATTTGTTAATTTTCTCTGTCTTTGGGGTGAGAAAAAAACCTTATAAATGGAAAGTAAATGGAGGAGAATTCTTTCCAGGCAGTCATTTTTCATATTCTTCCCCATTGGAGGATGTTTACTAAATCTTCATTAATGGATTTGTGTTTATGTAGTATGGAATTTACAAAATATTTCATCAGAGAACATGCTAATCTAGAAACATCCCAGAAGACACTTCTCTAAAGGTTAATTTTTATACATGAAAAGGCATTTGGCATATTCCTATTATTTAGACTTCATTCTACCACCCCCCTCATGCTTTGCTTTGAATTGCATTTTCCCCTATTATTAGGGAATCATAGATTGATTGCACTGGCTGACATTTTTGCTGGCGATTCATCCTCTTCTATCAGTCACCTGGATGTAAGGTATGTACGTAAACAGAAGTAATCACATGCAGCCCTATGTCAAAAAAGGCAACAATGAAATTAGTCTGAGAAACAATGCTTTAGAAACAATTCAATTTTTTCCTTCCAATAGTTGGTAGCTTTGATAGCTTTTTGCATTCAATAGCTAGCATCAATTTGCACAAAGAAATCACTGCAATTTCAGTCTGTGGAGATTACAGCCATACTTCAGCACTTGAATGCTTCAAAACTAGTATTTGACCCGCTTTGAAGCAGATGTTTTGTCCAAGCACTCATCTTTCTCCCAGTAGTCAACATGCAAGGAAGAACTTGCTGATATTGGTTGTCTCATGACACTCTATTTCTTCCAGCTGAAATAGCAAGTCATGTGGTGAGGCATGTGGTTTTCTTGGTATCCATCAGTTTTAGTATTAAGCACATCTTCCTGAATGGAATATCAGTGAGGACAAAGGTACCACTGTATTCCCTGACTTGTTTCCTTCCCAATTGCTGGTCTACCACTCTCAGAAAGTTCCGAATTATAAATCTAATTAATCTGGGAGATGGATTAGTAAAACGCTACATTACATGTTGAGGTTTACTACAGAACTTTTTCAGAAGATGGTAATTGGGAATATATAAAATATTAGCCGTTTACCCGGTGTTGCCCGGGTAATTTTTTAATGGACTGCCATCTTCCTTCCTTCTTTCCTCTTCCCTCCCTCCCTCCTCCCTTCCTT
>JANHGC010001407.1:19539-31574 GCA_027560395.1 Boaedon fuliginosus | reverse complement strand
TCAGTGCCTTGCGAAATCCAGGCAAGCTAGAGATGGTTCTAATCTCCGTGGGGAGCGAATTCCACAGGGACGGAGCCGCCACAGAGAAGACCCTCGCCCGTGGCCCCGCCAGTCTACTATGAGCAACATCTGTGGCTGTTCAATTGTTGCTCAAATTGTCACTGGCTCTTCGGCTTTGAAACAGAGATGAGCACCACCCCCTAGAGTCAGGAACGACTAGCACATACGTGCAAGGGGAACTTTTACCTTTACTTTTAGTGGTTGACTTGGTGTTTGCACCCTGAATCTCACATCCTTAAGGAAAGGAAGTATAGTGGCTAACTGATAGCATTTTGAGAAATCTGTGCTTTTGAAATGGCTTTGCTTCTTCAAGGTACCGTGTGAGTATGTAAGCACACACAGCAGCCACTTTTTCAAGAGCAAAGAACTATCAAAAGGTTAAATGTGCTTACAAAAGTTTGTGCAGACACTTTCAAAATGCCAACAGGTTAATGTCAATATGTCACAAATGTCAGCAGTTCTTCTCTATTTAAATTGTCTAAGTGAACCTTCTTGTAACACAAATAAATCTGACCATACCACAGATTCAAAACTTTATACCTGGCATTTCAGGGATTCCAAGATTCCCCAAAAGACTCCTGATAAGAGCGTTTGTAAGGATAGGTGTGAATTAGTAGGATAAGTTAGTCTTGAACTTTTTGAGTTAGACAATCATCCAGCTAAGGAAATACGTGACAGATCTGCATGTTGACTTTAGTTCTGCTTTGGAGAACATTACTTGTAGCGTAGCATCTCTTCTTCATGGTTGCTGGATTCTTATGTGAAATGTAACAACCATAAATTCATCAAAATTCAAATTCTGTCTTCAAAATGGGGCAAAAGTGTTGCCCATTTAAATGCCTTCAGGTTATTCAACTATGGTAGATACAAAATGCATGCCAGGCTAATAAAGGAACCAGCAAAAGAGATCATACTGATAAGATATTTCAATCTGTAAGAATGATGTTCTTATGCAAGAACCAGATAAGTTCATCAACAAATAGTTGCATTTATTCCTACTCTTTGCTTTTCCTGTTTAAGACACCATCATGTAAGATTTTGCAATGACCAGCCAAGAAATACCAGCGAGCCACATTTTGGTGTTGGAGCAGTTCCCAGAAAAGCAATAAACAAGGCAATTCTATGTTTCTCACCTTCGTTGTTTTCTTAACCTGAATCAAGTGTTCATCCTCAGTGAATTAAAAAACAGTAGATTTTCCTTCATGTGTTCTCTGGCCTCAGTTCTATGGGTATTTTGGTCCATTTTCAAAATGTTACTTCTTATGGTTAGAGAGAGCTTTTTTTGATTAAATACGAACTCCACAACTGAAATGAATGTTAGTGTGTGTGAGAATGTGATGTTAGCATCTTTAAGAATATCAATTTGACTTTGAGATCAAAGAACAGATGGTCTCTTTGAATAATTTTAAATAGGTTTTTTTGTTAAGTAATTTTTTAAAATGTAAACATTCAGAAGAAAAAAGAATGAAAAAATAGAAAAGAATGTAACCAAACATTGATTTAATAATTACTTCTATTGATGAATGAAAAGTAACCTTTTTATTCAGTTTGATCTCTCTTTCTTTCTATGTAGATCCTACAAATTAAGGAGAAATAGGAAAAGCTATGAAGTTCAGATCTTAAAAAATAGAATGGACCTGAAAACAGTTGAAACTTTCTTTAAAGGTAACATAGGCAGCCCTTGACCTACGACCACAATGGAGCCCAAAATTTCTGTTGTTGAGTGAGACATTTATTAAGTGAGTTTTATTATCTTTCTTGCTGCAGTTGTTAAATTAATCACTGTGGTTGATAGTAAACTGGTTGTTAAGTGAATCAGGCTTCCCCAATGACTTTGCTTGTTGCAAAAGGGGATCACATGATATTGGGACACAGCAATGGTCATAAGTATGAACCAGTTGTGAAGCATCTGAATTTTGATCACGTGATCATGGGGATGTTGCAAAGGTCGTAACTGTGAAAAACAGTCATAAGTGACTTTTTTCAGTGCTGTTGTAACTTTGAATGGTCACTCAACTTTAAAAAAACTCTATTTTTCTCGTAAACATAAATCATCTTATATTCTATTCATACATTTTCAATTCCTTTGTTCAATTTCTCAATCCCCGTTGGCTCTGGGGATTTTCCTAGGTCAGAGAGGAGATATGCGGCTCCCCTCAATCTGCCTGGCAGCTCCCCTTTGCACTAAATGAACTGTTGTAAGTCAAGGACTGCCTGGACCTGAAAACAATTCAAATTCACTTAATTTAGTAGAAAGTAGTAATACCATAAAAGGCTGGCCCAGGTGGATAAAATGGAGATAAAGTGGAGAATTACCGTACACCAATAGGATAAATGGTAGGGAATAGAGGTTAGCAGCTTTTAAGTATATGCACACATGGAAAAAAGAGCACAAAACAGGAAATCATTTATAAAGGTTTAAATAAATATTTCATTTTATGCTGAAGAAAGATGTTGGAGGACATTTATAGAATAATGTGAAACTTTTTTATTCACTGAAAAAGAAATAACATCAATCAAAGACATGGCCAAATAAAGCCGAGGCAAGCAATGCTTTTATCATGGGGGTGAGGGCCTTTTCCACCTATTACATTTAGCTTTAAAAGGCTACACAAGGAGGCACCAAGGGGACAGGGTGTGAGGCTGTTTGTATTTTTGGAGACATAACAAATCTGAGGAGAAAAAGCAAAATTTTGCACAATTATAGACTTGTGATTGGCGCATGGGTTTCAGCATTGCCATCTGGCAACGTAAAGGGTCACGAAAAAGGAGCCAAGTAATGCCCACTCTTCTGCTAAACTTTTATTCTCCAGATGTGTTGGAAAAGTCCTCAATTCTGCTGCACAAAGTGCCACGTTGGACGTATGAGACTAAAGAAATTATAGGTTTGCGGAATAAAGAGCAAAACCAGTAGAGACAACAGGAGAAAGAGATAGAAAGTTACACTGAAAATACAAATGCAATTGCACTGGGATAAGAGGACTGATTGAAAAACAAAACAAAACACAAATGCAGTAAGGAAGACCCAAAGGTGCTTTTTCAAGAAGCAACTGTTACTGGACTTCCTTGTTTTTCTTTGAAGATGTTCTGCTTCTGGTCCAAGAAGCTTCTTCTGCTCTGAAGAAGCTTCTTGGGTGAGAAGCCAAATGTCTTCAAAGAAAAACAAGAAAATCCAGTTGCTTTTTGAAAAAGCACCTTTAGAACAACGATGACCTGGATGACTGAGAACCTCCATAGATATGTAGTAAGGAAGAAACTTTCAGTAGCTGCCCACATTAGTCAGTGAAGCTATCATACGTCTGGCCGTGACTCAATATTTCTCTTGTCCTTATGTTTAAATGCAATACTAGTTGAAAAAGTCAGTTAGCTACCATTTGAGAAGCACGAGCCAGAAAGGAAAGGTAGTGAAAATAGGATCTTCCCATTTTACTTTAAAAGACAGGCTTTTAATTAATATAATTATTTTAGGATGAAAAGTTTGCATTCCTCATCTGGATGGATCAGTGCAAAATAAAGAACACTTTACTTCTTGGTTAGAATGCTCGCACTAATGAAGCTCTAAATTGTTTGTAATTGTACCATGCTGCCGTCCCATTGTTAGTGTGGCATTGACTATAAACCTGGGCTCAGCTGTATCTTTCCTCAGAATTTCACAGCTCATAACTGTCAGGAAGGGAATTTCAACCCTCCAAAAGGAAAACTTTTTTTACATATATGGAACATTCACAGCAATTTCCTATCACAAAAGCGGGATCTGTATGGGAATCAGAAATACAGGAAACACTGTCCATTGTAATAGGTTTGCATGAAATGTGTTGTGCCCTGTTGGCCACTGGCTCCTCCGGCAGCTGAATCAAGTGAGGAGGCGGAGTGGGAGCCGGGGCCAGCATCAAGGTAATCTGAGAGCTCTGAGGGGGAAGAGGGAATGGAGCTGGCAGAGATAGAGACAGAGGCAGAGCTTGGGCATCCATCAGCAGCCAGATGGAAAGTCAACAGTCCCCAGGTCTGGAAGTTGCTGATGAGGAAGAGGAGGAACAGCTGGGTCCTGTGCCTGACACACTGATGCACAAAAGGGAGAGGAGAGCAGTGGGAAGCTAAGGGCTGGTCCTCGGGACAGAAGAGCCACCACTGCTAGCTAAGCCCCACCCTAGCTCTGTGGGTAAAAGGATGGGGGCAGAGACAAAGAGGTGTGGCAGACAACTATTGGCCTCCCTGTCAGTCAGCCACTGATAGTCTGAACGTCTGAATCCTGTCTGGAATTGTATCAAAATTCTTTCTTGGGGGGGGGGCTGGGACCTCGATGGCGCTGGACGCAAGGTCCGCGAGTTCCGCGGCCTCGGTCCTGGCTTCCCCTCGGTGGGCTCCTTAGAGGAGCCTAGGTCCCCTTGTAGGGGAGGACCGAGCGATGGGAGGGTGTCGGGGCAGGTATAGGGGATTCCGTTCATCCCCTGCCTGCCGGTGGACTGCTTCCCGAAGCCACCGAGGGACGAAGCGACGGCTTTTTAAGCCACCATTAGTCGAGGCCAGCTGAGCAGAACATCGCGATGGAGAGAGAGCAAGATCTGGGCAGGTTCGCATACTTGGACGGGAGAAGACCTGGGGAAATGCATTTCGAGACCCCTAGAATTGCATTTCGGAAGGATTTCGTGCAGAAGTAGGTGAACGGCGGATGTAACCGTATGGAAGTTAAAAAAAAAAAAGAGGATTTTTTATCTCGCGAGTCCAAGTGAACCTGGCGTGCTGAGAAGGAATCATTAACGATGTGAAAAAAACCGTGAGTGAATATGCTGAATTTGAAGATTGGATATATATATATATACAAAAAAGGGAAAACTTTCCCTTTAATATTTAAAACGGAGATCTCGGTCGGGGAAGGAGGAAGGAGGAGAAAATGGAGTCTATAAAACCCGGAGCTTGTGTGTGGAATTTGACATTAATTTGATGAAAGAAATGTGAGAACGTGGGTACTAAAAATGGAAATATCTGGAAGAAAGACTGAGTGAGAAGGTTGACTTTTTGGAATCAAATTAAATTAAATTAAAAGGTTTGGGAATAGACATGGTGAAAGAAATGAACGAGGCATGGTCGAAAGGAAGGGAAGAGAGGAAGATGGCGACGGAACTCCGAACTTTGGACAAGACAAAGGAAGGACAAACTGGACAGTGAATTATGATGTGTAGCACGATCAGGGGACATGGATTTTGCGAGATGAAAAATAAGAGATGATGTTTGGAATTTAGACAATAAATGAGAATTAGCCTGTTTTTAGTTATTTTTCTCTTTGTTCTTTTTTCCATATAGATATACATGTATTGTTATTATGTGGTCAGGTCCTTTTTATTTGTTTTTTTTCTCTATCGGTTTCTTGAAAAATGGCTATAATAAATAAGATTGCTTTTTTTTTTCTTTTTTTTAAACAATGACGAAGACTGAATGAATAGATAGGCTTTTTCTAATATCTAGTAGTTAAGGGGTCTGGAACAAAAAATACTATGGTTTTTCTTCTTTTTTTTCCGTTTTGGTATATGCTTAAAAGAAAATACATATGAGATGGAATAGATAATTGTGAATTTAATAGAAGGTGAATGATGAACTTTAAAAATTTAAAATATACATATGAAGGAAATGGAAATTAATGGAAAATAAGAATATTGAACAGATATGAGAGTATACATAGTCATTATATATAATAAAATAGTATGTTTTTATTGTACTTTAAAAGAAAATATACAAAAGATGATTTTTTTTCTTTTTATTTTCCTTTTCCTTTGTACTTGATTATTGAAATATGAGAAGATTAATGTTAAGAGATAAGTAAGAATTTTTAAAGATATTGAAATTGTATACAATTGAATTTGAATGTAAAGTCCAAGTGGCACTGCTCAGAAACAGAAGGCCTTTTTATTTTTGTAACATCATAAAATAAAAAAATTGTTTAAAAAAAAAAAGAATTAAGAAATAGCTGACTAGTAGGAACAGAAATTGGAATTGGAATTAAAATTGCTGGAAGAAACACCAACGGTATCAGAGGTGCTGATGATAACTATTCTGACACCTGGAAATGGGAAAGACTTAAGGAAACTTATGATGAATATGGAAAAGTAAAAAAAAAAACAATATTAAAATAAACCACACCACCACCTTCTAACCCTATGTCAATAGGCAGTGAGAATCCAATGCAAATAAAAGGAGTAGTAAACAAATGTTATCTTCCTCTGTTTTAAAAGTTCTCAGCGATGGTAATTGCAGTCAAGAAATAAAGGAACATCTGCTACTTGGGACAAAGACTATGACAGATTGAGGCAAAACAGGGTTTTATGAGTTGTAGCTAAAAAAAACCCATTCCCTTATTGCTGATATTTAGGGTTTTTAAAAAAACATGGCTATTCCAAAGAACTCATTACCTCATCACATATGACCAACCCAACACTCCCTTTCTTGAGAGCTTCTGCGTGGAGACGGAAAGTTTCATAGGAAATTATCAGGATGGGGGATGGGATTCTACGGCCTCGTTGGTTCATGAATCCAACTATCAGGAAAAAAATTAAAATGGCAAAGGAATAAAGATTAAAAAATGTATTTAAAGACAGGGCTAATTTAATAAATACAAAGGGAAGCGACTGAAACGAAACTTGCATCCAGGCATTAGAATTTTTTAAAATGAGTAATTTATCCCCCAAAGGTAACAAGCTTTTACACTTTCCATCCCTGCTCTCCAATAAATCTACTTTCTGATTTTCCCCGACTTCTGTATTGCTTTGGATTTGAAAAGTACTATGTAACATTCAATTATTCAAAGTAACTTAACAGTCTGTTGCTAAGTCAGGACAGAGCTCTGGCTTATCAACCTTAATTTACCACGTATTATTATATCTCTGCCTCTTCGTACTTTGCTTTAAAATCAGATTTTGCCATTGTCAGAATAAACCCATGAATATCAACATACTAAAGTCTCATTTATTTCTTGGGATTTCCTTAAGCAATTTGAAGAGTGTATCAGCTAATGTACTTTTCTCTATAGCCTCTGTTCTTTGTAATTCATAACTGCAAAAGTTGGTAATTAGACCATTTAACCACAGCAATCATCCTCAGCAGTCTGCTAAAAAAACACTGGATGGTTTAGTCTAAAACTTATCAGTAGTTCAGTTAAAGCACTTCCCTTGCTTCCCTAGTTGCATATTGTGTAGGATTTATACCTAGCTTATTATCTATGTCCTCTTTAGAGCCTCCATCAATAGCCAGTGGCTGGATTCTTCCTCCAAGCCATTTGCCCACTTCATTGTACCAGTTTTTCACCAGGCTGGAAGGCGCAACCACGATTGCCTTGTCAATTTCAGGCTTGCAGTCTGGACTTTGGCGCAAAAGTGTCCAAATCAAAGTGATACATTGCAAGGTCTTCCCTAGACCCATCTCATCTGCCATAATGCAGCCATGACTTCCAGGGATCCGACGGCTCGTAACACATTCCCACAGGAACTTCACTCCCTGTATGAAAGTGCTTGAGTTCAATTTAAATAGGTAAGCAGAATATTTAAAATTACATTGAGCTATCTAACTAAATTGTAGAGCCCAATATCTAACCACTTACAGGAGCAATGAACAATTCCACATGGTGGAAATCACGTACTTAGCCAGGAGATTATCATTAGTGGAATTTAAAATTACAGTATTCAAAAGATTTCAAACTTTCAAGAATTGTCATCAATGTAAAACTGAAGCCAATTAAGCCTATAATGTATGGATTACAGCACAGATGTCAAACTCAATCATGTCACAGGCCGGATCATGACGTTTTTGCCTTTGAGGAAAAAGGTGTGCATGGCCTGCATATGACATATCTAGCCCACGGGCTGCCAGTTTGACATGCCTGGACTACAACATCAGTGAATTGTTTTACGTTATTCCAAGCAAAAATAAATTAAGATGGCAAACTAAAGAAAAACAATCATAGTACAATTGCTAGCTACACTTCATCTTGAAATCATTTGCAGAAGAACTGCCATGCCATTATTTTCACCTATGGCCACAATCGAGACAGGAACTTCTATTGCTAAGCAAGGCAATTGTTAAGGCAGCAGTACCCAATTTAATGCCCTTTTCCCCGACAGTCGTTAAGTAATCTGTCTCCCCCCATTGCTTGTCAAAAGCTCTCTGGGAAGGCTGCAAATGGTGATCACATGACCCTGTGATGCTGCAACCATTGTACACACCTGCCGGCGCTTTCATCACATGAGCATAGGAACGAAGCAAGGATTGTAAGTGTGAGGACCAATTGTAAGTCGCTTTTTTCAACATCATTGTTAACTTTGAATGGTTGAGGTCTATATACTAGATTAGGCACTGTAATAGGTAAAGGACCCCTTTCCTCAAGAAAAGTAGGCTTTTATTACCATTACAGTAGTGACAATTTCCACAATCGAGCTCCTAGCACCTTCACTTACAGATCAAATTTCATTTACTGCTTTAGTGCGGGGGTGGGGGTGGGGGAACGTGTGGGAAATCTCCAAGTTTGATTCTGGTTGACAGAGGACCTCAAATGCTTTAATAATAATGAAAAATGTTGACCACCCCTCCCCCACCCCCACATAAGGCTTGAAGGCAGAAAGACATACGAAACTATAGAACAATCCCTACCCACCTCAGTGTTTCAATTTTGATAGGTATTGTATAGATATCAATAATTGCATAAGCTTAGTTGTTATCTGTTTATTCGTATTGTTTTTGAAAATATGCCTGTTTTCAATAAAATTAAAACAAGACATAATATAAGTTGAGTACTGCTGATGTACGTCTTAAAATTGGAAAATAAATGTGTCTCTGTCTATTTATATTTGTATATTGTATACATTGTTTCATAGTTAAATAAAAGATTTTAAAGTAAAAAAATGAAGATTTTGAAAACAAAACTGTCATGCTTCTCATAATACAAGCTTCCCCAGGACAAACAGAGCAGTTGGAACCTATTTATGTAGCATGAGGCCAGATATTCCTCAGATTTGTGGTTTTACAGAAATTTACTTTAGTGACTGACTATACTGTACTACTTACTGCTATAGTTAGCTTCCCGCTGTACTCACCTCTCTCTGATGAGGTCTTAAAACATGGCTAAGACAAGGATCTACCACAACATGAACAGGCGTTTTATCCCTTCAAGAAGAAAACAGAGCACAGATCTAAGGAAACATAAACCTTAAGAGAGATATTCTGGGAAATATCTTCAGGGGATGTGGGGATGACTGCTGCCGATGTATTAACCTTGTATAACCCAGTTTTACTCTGTTCTCCAGAATTCACTGGAAGCAATCCAGTTCAAAGCTAATAGAAAACTTAAAGAAGCTTAGCCGCCTCAAGTCCCTTTGACCGGGGAAATGAGGCAGGGTATAAATCAAATAAATAAAATACATTTAATAGCTGTTTTAAACTATTTCATTACCAGAGTATACATGATTCAGAACCCGAAGACTGAACGTATTGTGTATCACAATTGGTAAATAACGATCACTAACAAAGTGACTGATCAGTTTCATCTGTAGGTTTTTAGCATATATTGGTGCTTCTCTGAATCCATCAACTAATCTTAAATTTGTCTTTATTTGCTAAATTTGTTTGGTGTTTGTATGGGCCTATTCTAAGCAGCTTACAAAAATAAAAACAGAGAAATGAAAAGAAGTGTAAACATGATAGTAATAAAGTAATGGAACAATAGAATAAACAATGAAAAGGAAAACAATAATACAACAATATGACAATAAAAGATGGGGGGAGGTGATTGCTATAAATCTAGAAGTTACCTCAAGTGGTACTCCTCCATTGGCCAACCGGTCGAGTCAAATCTCCGGCCTGTTATGGAAGGACAGGAGGGTGGAGACTCACCTCACTTTGGAGGGTAGGATATTCCATTATGGCAGCAGAGGGTCTTCTTTGGGATCCCAACAGTCAAAGTTCTTTGACTGATGGGATACGCAGTAGGCAGTCTCTGCCAGCACAAATTGGGTGGACTTCTCCTAGCAAGACGAGTTGGTTCATCAGGTAGCCCTGACCTATGCCATTAAGGGCTTTAAAGGTCATAACCAATACCTTCAACTGCACCCGGAAGAATACTGGAAGCCAGTGCAGTTCACAGGGCAGAGGTATAAAATGGGCCATTCTAGGAGCCCCTAAGAGTGCTCTTGCTGCTATACTTTGAACCATCTGAAGCTTCTGAATGGATTTCAGGTGTAGCCCCATGTAAAACATGTTGTAGTAGTCCAAACAAGAGATGATCAGGACTTGAGCGCAGGGAGTCATGATCCAGGAAGGGTCGCAGCTGGTGCACAAACCAAAGCTGTACTAAGGCTCTTTTGGTCATGCCCACAACCTGCTCTTTGAGTAGGAGTCATAATCCAGTCCTACGTTTCAAACTGGATCTGAACTGAGTAGTGCAACTCCATCTTACAAGAAATGAATAAGCCTAATGCTTATATTATACATGACTATTTATATTAAGCTTACACATCAGTTCAGGGTTTAACTTTAAATCAAATCTTAAATGAAAACCAACTTAAAGTTACTGAAAAGTACTATTGTTGGAATAAGTTAAGTGTGAAAACTTACTTGTCTACTTTCAGTTGATCATGAGCACTCAAAGGTGGTGGTTCATATAGAACCAGAGCCCCTTCTTCAAAGGGGTCATGGAGAGCATGCCTAACTCCTGAACGTTTGATGCCCAATGCTCTCAATCCCAGGGGGCCTGAAAGATCAAAGAAAGCAATTAATCTAACCATTTCATTTTCAATATATGGAATCAAAACTGAGATTTCAGCAACAACATGTTGACTTAAGCATTAGTAGGCTGGTATTGCTGGAGCCCCTTGTTAGGTGTTGTTGGCATGTGATTTACATATATTTTTAGTACTGTGGGGTCAGATTGTCTATCTAATCAAGTGTGGTCCATTGCATTTAATTTTCTTTTTATACAGATAGAGTTGGTGTGGAGTCAGATGATACTAAAACTGAAAAAGACTAAATAAACAAATGAGCTGCATTTTACCAACAGGATACTGTATCATTTTCATTAGGCTACTGACATTTTCATGTGGCCATGTAAGTAGAGAGCAGTAGTCATGAAAACTCAAAGTCCATTCTTCATCTCATGGATGTCCACCACTTCAATTGAAAGAGAGGACTAGCATTAATTAACCATTTCCTTTAACCTACCAAACTCTCTTTGACTTGCATGGATACCCGTTTATCACTGACAAAGATCTAAGGGAGTGAGAGAATGACCTTTGTTACAAGGCTAATGTTTGAATTACTTGTGAATTTTAGGCTTAACTTCTCAATTGAGTTATGTTTATATAAATGAAACAATAGGTGACAAATTATGCTATGAATCCCGTTTGTTTTGCTAATGTTATAGACTATTATGTGAATTAATGATTTAAAACTCAGAAAAGGAATATTGTAATGAATGTGTGTCTTAGAAGACACATAAACAGCTTTGCAAAGAAACTTGGAAAGCAATTCAAAACCCAGAGTTTAAACACCAATGAAAATCAGTATAATTATATCTTGGAAGGTTTCTAGAAGGAGACAGTTGCAAAAAAAAATCTAATATCAAAGCATAACCAAATACAGAGCATCAAGATGAAAAAATTCTACATAGGACTTTGCTTACACAATCTGTCTCAGAAAATAAATGATATGAAAACTGATTAATTTATAACTTGATTATGTTGGAAGTTAAACAAGTTCATGTTTTATTAGATTTTTATCCTGCCTTTATTCCTTTGTAAGTACTTTAAAGTAATGGACGTACATAATACTCTTTCTTCCTCCTTCTTTTCCCCACATCAACAACCCTGTGAGATGAGTGGAGTTCAGAGAGAATGACCGCCCAAAGCCACCCAGATGGGTTTCATGCTTAAAGTGTACAAAGCTAGAACTCAGAGTTTCCTGGTTTCTAGCCTGGTGCTCTAACCATTTGACCAAACTGG
>JANHGC010001404.1:526332-551705 GCA_027560395.1 Boaedon fuliginosus | reverse complement strand
ATTATTATTATTATTATTATTATGTTGACTCAACCTTCCATCTTTCTAAGGTCAGTAAAATGAGGAGCCAGATGGTTGGGCACATGCTGACTCTGTAAACCACTTAGAGCATGGGTCACCAAACGTTTGGAACTCAGGGACCACTAAATTCATAATTTTAAATCCCACTGTGAATTTTTTAAAAAAGATAAATAATATTTAGTGTAACATAAAGAGTGCAAATATTTTTTCTGCAGACCACCAAAATTTTCTCGTGGACCACCAGTGGTCCGCAGACCACCAGTTGGTGACCATTGGCTTAGAGAGTGCTGTAAAACACTGTGGGGCAGTATATAAGAGTGTATATGTATTGAGAGTGTCTTGACATACTGCATTCTTGCATGATATGGGAGCAGCTCTGTAGCAAATAAAAAAGGCCTACAGAGAATCATTAAAATTGCCCAGAACATCATTGGGCTCCAGCAACCAGCCTCTCTTGAGAAAGTCACACACTGTCAGAGATTCTTCCCATCCTGTTCACTATCTTTATTGTAATTGTCCTTATTTGCCATGTTAATCTTTAATCTGCAATGTTAACTCTTTTTTCCCCTATAGTACATAAAGTTTAGAAGTTTGGTTTGAAGATGTTATCAGATATCACAATTGTTTCCATCTTATGTCTTGAGAGTTTTGCTACCATTGAGGGACGCCATTGTTGGGCTGTGCTTAGGTATCAGTTGGTCTTAATCCAGATCTGACTGGAGGCTACTCATATTTAGCTTGGTGAGTTAATAAAAACACAATAACTATAAAAACATAGGCACAACCATTAGATTTCTCTTTACTGAAATAGATCAAATGCAAATTCCCTTGATATAGAAATGCAGGTTTTTTAAAACATTGTTGCAAACTATTCAGCAACTGGCAGTACCAATAACAGGCAAAAAAGAAATTCTAAAAAAAAAAGTAATTGAATATTCATATTTCAACAGATTTGGTGCATTTTGAACTTATTATATTACAAGTTTATTTTCTACTTCTGTCCTTAATGTAAAGTGGAATAATTTTTTAGGAACATCTATTCTGGTATTTGTTAAATTGTTTCTTCTATGGTTTTTTACAGTTACTGATTAATCCACATAAAGTCACCATAAATAGAATTTAAACTGTTCAAGGAAATTTCTTGGGGCCAATAGGAACATGCATACAACAACTTAAAATTTTCTCTCTCTCCTTCTCTCTCTCCCTCCCTCCCTCTCTCTTTTCCTTCTTTCCAGCCTAAATTTGCTTTCACAAGGGGAATGTAAGTCCTTTTGAAAATGGGGTTAAGACATCTAATAAAGAATTGTGGTGGTAAAATAGAACATGGATACTAGTTGACTACACGATTAGCTGTAAAATTAGCAGTTATTAAAAGTCAAATCAGTTAATTTGAGTAAAAAAAGAGTTAATTACTCAGAGTAGGCAATAATTGTTAGACATCAGTCTTCCTGCCCTGCGTAAAGAATAGATTTATTTTAAAATTTAGTCATTGTGATTTAAATCAAAAAAGTAAGTATTTAGAACTGAAACCATATTTCAAAATTTGCTTTGTCTAGATCATGGTTAACGTTTTCAATAAAGTATGCATTTGACAGAAAAAAATGGTAAGGTATATTGCAAATAGATTCAGGCCCACCACATTACTAAGGCTGGAGAGCCAATGATTGTTTATTCCTGCTGCATGGCAAGAAACAGTTTTGTTTCAGTACATTCTCCAAAGTCAGCAATCTAGTATCTTTTGAATGTTTAGTACTTTGATCCATATCAACTCAACCAGAATGATCAATGAAATGAGCTTGAGGGCATTGCCAACCCATAGGATAAATGTTAGCTAAGATCCTGACTTAACCTTTATTGATAAGTGCAATTTTTAATCAGTGTTGTAATCATAGACCTGTCAGCCTTTGCAAAGCAGATTGATAGCTTTCTGCTTCCTCATGAAGTCTTTTGTACACCCAGAAACCTGTATGCAATAGAGGGAGTCCTTGACTTACAACCATTCATTTAGTGATGGTTTGAAGTTACAATGGCACTGAAAAGTGACTTATGACCATTATTTACACTTAGTAGTCTATGCTGATGGCCCTACACTATTAGCCAAACATGCAAAAGGATCTACAAGGGCTGGTAATATAAGTCAAGGAGTAGTGTAGGGAAAAAAATAGGTCTCAAATTAAATATGAGCAAGACCAAACTAATGACAACAAGCAGGTCAATCAACTTTAGAATTGACAATGAAAATATCGAAGTGGTGGATAGCTTCTGCCTTTGAAGGTTAACAATTAACAACAAATGAACACACAGTCAAGAGATACACCAGAGACTAGCTCTTGATAGAGCAGTCATGAAGGCCTTGGAAATGATATTCAGATGCTGTGGTGTATCTATACCTACAAAGTCCAGAAACCTGTAAATCATGGTATTCTTGGTGATGCTCTATGGAAGCGAAAGTTGGACTTTGAAAAACAAGACAGTAGGAGTATTGATATTTTTAATTTGGTGTTGGCGAAAAATCCTGTGGCAGTCAAGAAAGCAAAGCAACTGATCATCGAACAAATCAATCCAGAGTTGCCATGAGAGACAGAAATGACCAGGCTTCATTCAGAAATTGTCCTTCTTCAAACACATTAGGAAAAAAACCTAGCTTTCTGGGAGAAGACTCTAATACTAGGAAACATGGAAAGCATCAAGGTGAATGAATTCAATTACAGTGGTGATAGGTAAGATTGTTGGAAGATCAGTTTAGGGACAGGTTCTATTTGCTATTGTCTATTAAAGGGTTGCAATTCAACTGAAGATGTGTTTGCTTGTGATTGTCAGCATGATTACAGGATACAATCTGTAAAATAGTATGTTATGATGACACTTTTTTCTCTAGTGATGATGACGGGTATGTTTTCCAATGGCATAGATATGCTACTCTGAACTTTAAGTTACCAATAAAATCATATGTTAAAGGAAAATGTGTGATTTGTCAATGGTGTTTTGGTAAAATGAAATATGAAAATATTCTAGGTGGATTACTGCATAACAAGTCTGGGCAAGCCAGTAAATTCATCCTACCTGTCCCTTCCTCTCCTTTTCTTAATAAATGTCACAATCACACTTTCACAGAATCATAAGTCTGACTTTATTTTACCCCCAGTTAGTCCCATTATTTCGCTCATAATTTTTTTAAAAATGATTAGATTGGCTTATCTTGTAATAAAAGTTCCATTCCAGGAAGATACCAAACCTCCTGTCATTCAAATTGTTGAGTTCTGCAACCTGTGGGAGAGGAGAGGTTTATAAATATTACTTTGAGGGAGGAGTTATGAATATCCGGGGAAAATGGTTATGTATACCACTACTAGCGCAACTAGGGGACAACTGATGACACCATTTTGTGATCACCAGAGGTGATTTTTATCACTTCAGGCAGCTGGCAGTGACTAATGATGTTACTTCAAGCACAACCTGATGATGACACTGGTTAAAACCGCTGATAAGTTTGGATCTTACTACTGAAATATCTATGATGGCCACAAAGTATAAAGACCTAGATGACTATAGAGATTCGATTCTCAAGTCAGCCAGGTCATGGTTGTCCCAAAGATGCTTTTTCAAGAGACAGAAAGTCCAATTGCCTCTTGAAAAAGATCTAGTCTATTCCAAAATATTGTGAGTGCAATTTCAGGACTGTAATAGTTAAATGCTGTATTTTAAAGGCATACAGTAGCTGAAAAGCTGGAGTTGGTGTATTAGCTCTTCAAACTAATTATTATCCCAGAACATGCTGCTTTGGCAATACTTTCCAGTGCTATATTTAAATAGCTCATGCTAAGTTATTCATTCCTCCTCCTGACATGCTACTTGTCTTCAATTCTGGAGAATTTCTTCAAGAGTTTAACATTTATAGAAGTGAATCCTTAGTTTAATATTTAGAAAATGTAATCCTTCCTGAAATGACCCCAATTAAAACAGGCATGGATATAATGTCCAAGGCACAAATTCCCAGCAACTTGCTCAATGTTTAATTACAGAAAGCAGTTTTAAATCAATAGTAAAAAAAAAGCAGGCTAATGAAATAAAGTCCCCTTGTTTTATCAGTGCTTCTGCATAACTGATGACCTGATATTAGAGAAAACAAAAAAGTGTGGTTGCTGCTGCAGCTGGGTTCCTTTGGATCGGGCAAGGCTGCCCGAGGGCCCTGTGGAAATTGGGAGCCGGCTCCACCAGAAGGGTCAGCCAACCCCTACAGCCGACTCCCCAGTAGGCAAGCCTATCTGGCTTCGGAGCTGCAAGGTGGGGTGAGGTGGCGGTCCCAGCACCACAGGAGAACAAAAAGGAATAATTTTTTTAACTCCCTAAAATAAAGGCCAAATGTTTAGGCTTTGCCTATCTGACGGTGCCTTTTTGAAAGGCAAGCGAAATCTGAGGACACAAGGGAGCTCCACCCCTTTTAAATCTGATTTGCCTATGGAGGGGTGGAGCCCAATTTCCATCGAGCCCATCACGCTGCCACTGGGGAATGAAACAGTGCTTGTACTGTATGGTGGCCTCTCGGACCCCTTCAAGTAGAAATCCTATTCTGTATGCCGCTAGCTATCCATTCTTTTACTGAGAAAATTCTTTTCTTCATTTTTACTCTGGCAATATGAGTTTTAAAACTAATTTCAAAAACTCCTGAGAGGCAGAATGTGGCCATACAATCACAGAACAATGCAACATCTGTATTATAACGATGGCTCTGATTACCAGTGAAGTTTTGGGCCTGATTTAAAATGAGATGAAGTTAACCGGAGCACTCTTCCCTTCATCAAATTGCTTGTCCTTGATGACCATCATTATAAGACCTACTGGAAAGATGCCCTCCCAGCAGGGAAATTTGACCTGGGCTACCTAGAACAAGTCTTTAAGCAGACTCTAAAAATGTTGTCCTAACATTGAACATATTACCACATATGTTTTCTAGTTTTGCTAATTTTAATCTTTATGTTCAGACGTTAGAGCAGAGTTCCCCAACTTTTCTGGGTGCTGCACACATGACTCTCAGGGCAATACTCGTGCGAATGGGGGAATGCGTGCTCATGCAACAAGCCCCCCACACTGGCCATTCATGTTGGTAGTGGGCCGTGGCCCCCAGCTTGGGGACCCCTGCGGTAGAGCAAGCTTAACACTTATGGTACAATCTAGTCTTATGATTCATTTACCTATTCAACTTTATGATGGCTATTTAAGTTTCTTAGTGTGTTTTATGATAATTCATTGACAACAGAGATAGTAGCTTAAAAAAAGAAGTTACAAGCAATAAAAAGCATTTCTAAAGATGAGAGTTGAAGTAGAAAAACACTTTAATTCCCACAATGGATGATTGGCTGCAAAAGCTGATGGAGTTAGCAGAGATGGCTAAATTGACTGTTTTACAGTAATTAAAGAAAAAAAATACAAACAACTTTAATTCTATTTGGAAACCGCCTCTTTATGCATGGAGGTAGGGGGGAAATGAAACTTTGATTTGGGGTTTTACTAATTAGATAGGTTTGTTATAGGAATGGCTAGTACATATTATTATGCAAAAGTTGAGGCTGTTTGTCATTACCTGATTCCACTGCATTAAAAAATGTTGGAGTTTGATGCTTCCCCCCGTTTCCCCTTTCTCCTACTTTTTTCTCTTCCCCTTTTACTTTCTCATTATTTTCATTTCATTTTTCTTTGTATTTTATACTTTGATAAACTAATAAAAATTGTCAAATGAAACAGAGAGAGAGAGAGAGAGAAAGTCAGTTTCAACAGGGAATGCACTGCAAAGAACTGAGGCAACTATAGAGGATGTTCAGTTCCAAGTATGAAGAATCACAAGAAGAGTCACAGCAAATTTAACTGACTTTCATTCAATGATCTCATGAATGGGCAGGTTTGGAAATAGCTATATAGAAAAAGGAATTACTCAAGTAACATAGATCCAAGTATATATGGTTTTAAATGGAAGAACCAGTATTTTGTATTTAAAGAATTTGCCAATTTTTAGTAGTTATTCCTGTTACCTGCCTAGTTCTGTACCAACCAAATTTTCCATTCTAAATACACAAGAGCCCCACAAAGAATTCATTATACTAGTGAAACCTAGAGATGAATGGCCCATGTATAAGTATTAAAGATATTTCCTTCCACAAAGACACATGGCTGGTGTATCAAACACAAAGCCGTCTTGATTATTGCTTCTATCAAAGGAACCAGAGATTTGGATCCTAAAATACCACAAATCATATATAATCATCTCCTGGGAAATAATAATCATAAAAACCTACTTCTTCTCTGGCTCTCACAAGAAGGGAAAAATCATTCATTCTTTAACTCACAACTAAGAACAAGCAGACATTTATGAAAAGTATGTCATCAAATGGAGATTTCAGAAAAATGGCTGTAAATATTGTTGTGAGGTTCCAGCATTTTCATGTAGACATTGAAAAGCACTGGAGATACACCAAAGCCCCAACATGTGTTTATTAAAAAACATGGCTTTCACATAACATAGTCTAAAATCTACCTGAGAGAATCAGTAGCATCTCTTCCTAGCTCTCTCTAGTCAGCAGGGCACACTGGATAGCATTGAAAAAGCTGAGGTAAAAGCCAACCATCAATCATCTCCCTCCCATCCTGATCCCCATTGTGCATTCATCCTGAAGCCAGTTTTAGCAGGATGAAATTATCAAAAATTCTACCAAGTCTGCCTGCAGTTGACAAGTTACCTGTCTCTTATGAATCATTCATTGAAGAACAGATAAATATGTGGAAAAGAATGTGGGGATCAGCATGTTTTAAGTTGTTCATAAACATCTAACAATTACTGTAAGCAGTGTGGCCAACTTTACTGATGACGCCTCATTCAGACTAGTCCAAACAAAAAACTCTAAAAGCATGTCTGTAGATTGTGGCATTGGTAATTAAGGCACACACCTCAAAATAAAGAAAGGTAGAAATTCTGACAATCTACTCTGAAGAAATCTCATCTGGCATACAGCAATTGATCAGGAAGGAAAACTTAGAATGGTGGTGAATAAAACATTATATTGTGCATTGCCTATTATTCCCCATCAGAAAGATTGGCTATAGTTGAAAATTGGGCATCAATAGGCAACTGAGGTGACCAAAGACTAAAGTAACTTTTTGTGTTGAATGGTTTCAACATTTGGATTTGGGGAAGAAAAAAGGAAGTAAGTATAGAATTGATCTGACAAAGGTAGGCACACTTATATGAGCTATGGAGAAGAGAAAAAGGAAAATGTTTTCTCATATAAAAGCTAGGGTCATCCAATGAAAATGGGAAGTTCAGGCCAGATTAAAAATTTAAGTCATCAGGCCACTGGGGAATGAAGGATAGCATTTTGAATTGACCCTGCCAGTCTGTGGTACAAGATTATTAACAGTCTTGGCTAAATAATGTATAAATCTATCCCTCCCTCACCGCCATCCCTCTCTTTCTATGGTTTCTCATTCATATTCAACTGTGGGTGGCTAATAAAGGTTAAAAACAAACCTTTTAGTTAACAATTAAAACAAAAACAAAACAGCCATATTGGGGAAAGAAAACTATCACACTGTTCACAATTCAGCTTCAAACAACGGGCAGGCATATTATCCTATCGGGTGGCTGAGGAAAGAGCTGTAACTCTTCAAGGCTCTCTTGAAGTGGGGTGGAATAAGCATTGTGTCCAGAGGTTTCAATAAATCATAAGATAAAAGTTTTCATTTTTTTCTCAATGGGCAATTACAGTATTCTGGAGCACTTTGTGTGCATGTATTTATTTTCTACCATGAATCATGCATATGCATATATAATCAGCTGGATTATACTTTTTGTGTAAAGTAAGAATTAAAAGAGAAAAAAACAGCTATGCACACATTAGATCATATTGACTTGTATTCCAGAATTATACATTATACTTTTATTGTGACGAAGATAGGCAACTTAGGTTTGGAACAATAAAAGAGTTTTTTACACAGCATCTTAAAGGTTGTACAGAAACGCAAATTAAGACATAAAAAGCAATTGAGAGAGGGAGCCAAAGGGTTAGTTCCCAAAGTGAACAATAAACCAAATTATGAATCTAAGTAAATAAATAAGTAAAATGAGCACCTCATAATTCTGTTTACGCTTATTTAAAATCCAGATTGTGTAGCTGATCAAATGACAAGGCAAAGACAAAACTGCCCTAAGAAATGGAATCTTTTTATCTTCTCTCATGTTAATATGCTTGCTCCCCAATTACAGGTAGTCCTCAACCTACGACCACAATTGAGCCCAAAATGTATGTAGTTAAGTGAGAAATTTGTTAAGTGAGTTTTGCCCCATTTTACAACTTTTCTAGCCACATTTGTTAAGTGAATCACTGCAGTTGTTAAATTAGTAACATAGTTAAGTGAATCTGGCTTCCCCATTGACTTTGCTTGTCAGAAAGTTGTGAGAGAAATATGATAAAGTTAACCACTTTGAGTAGGGACAGAGACGTCCTTTTTGCAAAAAGAGCCATTTTGAATAAATTTCCTTTTGTTAATCCTTCATTTTTGGCCTCATCTTTAACTGATAAATTTCATCGCAACTTTGAATCTCAGTTGCAAAAGGGACATAGTGACTATCATGTGAGTCAGTAGCGAAGCGTCCGAATATAAATCACATGACCATGGGGATGCTGCCATGATCGTGTGAAAAATGGTCACAAGTCCCTTTTTTCAGTGCCATTGCAACTTTGAACAGTCACTAAATAAACTGTTGTAAGTCAAGGACTATCTGTAGTTAAATGGGGAGCTAACAATATATTTACCACCTGATGGTATCTACATTTAAGATTTCTATCAGGATAAAAATTAACATGTAAGTGATGTTGTGCCAAGATGTTTAATGATTCATACTTCCAATTATAGAGCATTGGCTTCTACTTCTTTCCGACATATTAAGCCTCTTCAGAAATGGAAGATGTATTCAGTTTCTTTGTGAACTGTTAAAATGTCAGCCAATATTTATCAGCTGGTTGCTGCTATTGACATAAGGAATAGCTTTGAAGATATGCAGTCTAAAAATTCAGGACTAATAATCATTTTTTACAAGTATCATTGACTTAGACTGACTGGAGTTCTGCATTCTCTAGCCTTATTTTGGAAGCATGCTTTAAGAGGCTTATTGTGTTTGTCACTATAATAGACAGCTGTATTCAGATTCCAGTTTCATTGTAAAGTTCAGAGCAGATATTGGAAAATATACATTGCAGAAGCGCGTAATATTCCAAGTATAAGCAGAAGGTTGGCTCCAAAGAGTGATGGAAACCACTACTTCTGATTTAATAACTACTGATTTTTATCTGCTACTTCAGTCAGAAATTATTTTATAATAATGCTGAAATGAGGAATATTGAATGTAGCTAGTATAAAGATCAGTATTATTGTTTCAAAATGAGAAAGAGATTAGCATAGATTTAATTTTTTTTCTAATAAAGTGTTGTAAGGATTTTAGAATACATTTTTCATTTAGAAATGCTGCATTCCTTAGAGACACTGCAGGTGATTTTGAACATACAATATAAAAAGACTTGTGAAGTTCTATATCATGATTCTATCTCATTGTTAATTATTATAATTTAATACTATTATATCAATGTCTAGCTTTGAATTTCATGTTCAATATCTACAATTAAAGGGCAATTAACATATTTCTGTTGTTCAATAAATATGTAAAGTTTAAGATGGTAAGCATACCTGCATGTGTATATACAATACAGTATTACTATATAATATTAAATTCCAGTGAAATGTGACTACTTTCAAAAAATAAAGGGGGAACACAGTTATAATCAAAGAAACAAATTACACTTTTCAATTATTTGTTTTGGACTTGAAACTGCAGGCCAAATGCTATCAAAAGAGCATTTTAAATAGGGATTTGTTTTCAGTATCAAGGATACCTTCATATCTGTGCATCCTTTTGTTTATACAGTATACCCAACTGGTAACAGAGGTAGAAAAACAGACCAATGCAGAACAAGTTCTCCCTACATGATATTCAAAAATAAACACTACACATAATCTGAACCAGAATGGCTTTTTATTTACTGATTTGGGGGCCAGATGTGGCCATGCAAGGTCTCTAGATCTCATTCTCTAATTCTCTGAGCTTAAAAACAGTTTTCAAAATTAACATAAATGCTTCAGAGTTTCTCTTAAACATTCTTAAAAACAGATTTTGAAATATTGTACAACTGTACTGGGGGGGGGGAATCAACATATTCCTTGTTAAAGTAGCCCCAGTGTATCATATTAATAAATAATATCATAATAGAAGTTTATGTAGCTGTCAAGACTACGAGCTGCATTACAGGGTCAGTGATGAATCTCAACAGGACAATCATGTAGAGGAATCTAGACTATTGTATTATGATAGTTCCTTAGCTATTTTATAAGGCAGTAAAAGTAGAGAGCCATAATTTGGAAAACCATTTCCTCCCTCAATGATTTGACTATTGAACAGAGTCAGTTAGAATGGAATGAAAAGCACTACTCAAAAAAACCAACAATCCTTGTTGATATTTCAAAAGATCTAACCATGAAATTTTTCTGAAAATTTTTGCCTAGGCATATTCATATTGGAAGGCACAATCTTAGGGCCAGGGGTGAGGAAAATTTTAACTTTATATATGGGTTCAAGTTGCCTGGAAAACACCTAACCTAAATTTGAAGGCTCTGCACTCAAGGAGTCTTGGAAGCCCCAAATTACACTGGAATTGATACCAATTTGTTTCATGATCATCACAGACCCAGCCTATTTCAGACAACATATAAATTAGTCCTCTCTATGAAATAGTGTCATGGGAAAAAGACAAATTCTATGTAGGTACACCTATGTAGGCAATCCTAGTATTACAATTCTGCATAAAATAAAAAATACACTATTTTAAGCTCTCCAGATGCAAACTGACAAAGGTTATAATTTAAATGCTGAAGTTTAGGAGATAAGAACCAATATTTTGTGAAGAATTTTCTCTGCTGTCATCTTTCTAGAAGACAGCAAAAGCTTTTATTAAAGATTAGAACAGTACACATATGTAATCTAATATTTAGCAGTTACATGCAATATATTATTTTCAAAATTGTCTTTCACAAATTTCTGGTAATGCCAATTCTTTATTATTATTACACAGGATTTTCATATAATTCTTCAACAAATTTCATTTTAAATAGAAAATCCATACATTTTCCTTACAATGAGTTTAAGGTACTGAACAGAGGCTTTCATTTATAAGTAATATTTCATTGAAATTTTGATTTTTTTTTAAAAAAAAAGTTAATTTAACGCATTCCAGTTGCTACAAAAAACAAGTAATTATCCAGTTCCTTTACAAGTTACTTAGAGTAAGTAAATTCTTGCCATTAATTTTTACTTATTAACACAGGCAGGATGGACTGATAGAAATTATCAAGAACCTTATTTGATTCTTTTTATTTCTGTAGTAAGCGTTTAAATAATTTTAAATTGCTATAAACACAGGTTACTACCAACTAATCGTATCCCCAAAGGAACTGTTTTATAAACCAAGGTCTGAAGAACTGGAGATGAGGAACAGGTTTTAGCATCATCTATACAATGCAAAAATAAACAAGATTATTTACTTGAAGACCAGGAATGCAAACTTGACCACAAAGAATTCCACACGAGTCCTACTGAATTACTGTGTAACACAGAACTTACTTCTGTGCAAATCTGTATAAGATTGATGTGTAACACCATTCAGAATCCATTTCAGAATTAAGAGCTGGCAGCTCCTGAAATAAAGTACTGTTTCTCCAGATGTTAAGTAAATCATTATTCAGTTTGATGTAAGATTTTATGAATCCCTGTTCAGCCAACTTCAGATGCAAATTCAACTCATATCTTAGCCCCCCAATGTCCATTGTAAGTTCAGACAAGTAACATTATATATGTCAAGTTCCATAATTATGTAACTGATGCAATTTACTTGATCTGCATAATTAGGCAAATTATGTAATTATATCACTTCCATAATCATACAACTGACATACATATATCACTTATGTAAACATAGACATTCATTCCCCATAACTGGCCTTAAAATCAATATTTTATATAAATATCCTTAATTTTTAAACTAAACTCACTGAAAAAAATATAATTGAATCTTAAATACACAGAAGCACAACAACTTATTTCTGGTGAGTTTATTTGATAATCAGATACCAAAAGGCATCTTCTGGCCAAATCTATGGCAATTTGCTAATCCTAGATTCCACAAGGAAATCCACAAAATAGATCTTGGTATCATATATGATACTTCACTTCAAGCTATATATAGTTCAGTCTGTGTTCTGATGAACAAATCCCTATTCTTTAGGAGACAATGTTAGAGCTACAGTAAGACATAAGGAATCCTGATTTGTGAATGAAGTCATTTATATGCAGCTTTCAATTTCTGCTTTACTCTTTTTTTCACATCAGCAGGTAAACCAACCAGTATGGGAATAGTTTCATGGGACATTATAATTTGGATTATTATTTTCTTCCTGCCCTCCGCTATTTTTCTCTCTGCACTTTTTTTTTTGTATTTTTCTTACTTTGCATTAGTTTTTTTCTCTCTGCATTTTTAATAAACTTCAATAAAAACTATTTTTTTAAATTAGATTTTAAGATTTTAATAAACCTTAGTTCATAGCAAGCTTATTATCCTGCATTGTTTGAGTATATCTAACATAATTCTAGATTCAGATGCCATACTTGGTTATAATTTTGTTCAGACATTCAACATTTGCAAAGATGAACCACAGCCAGGATGCACTTTAAGTCCCAGTCTCCTGTTATGACCATCCCAGACTTACCCAAAAGTTTAAGATGGAAATTTATTATAAATCTGAATGATCAGAAACTTTCTCTGTTCAAGGCTTCCAGTCAAGGAGAGCTTTGCCATGACATTCAGTTAAACGCAGCAATACTTCCATTTTTACATACTCTGCATACTTGATACTTAGCCCCACCAAGTCTGCTTCTGATTAAACACACCATCAATATAGTTCTTATACTTGATTCTCTTGAGTTACAGTATCAAATCTGTGACACAAAACGCCAGGAATGCAACAGCTTTATTTACCAAAATCTCATGAAAAACATATATTTAATTAGAATTACGCTTCTAAAACTGCATTATGCTATTAAATAGATAACACACCACTTGCATACATGTATCCCCTCTCATCTTTTCCAAATTAGGGAGTGAGAAACTGTAATTGCAGATCAGAAGGACCTTCACAAATGATTAAACAACAAAATTGAAAGGCCTCACATGAATATTAAAAAAGAATGTTGTGTCTTTATTGGAATGGTGGAATACACCCATTTTCATAATTGGAATATTTGGTTGCAATTAGAAATGACACTACAGAACTGCAATACTTGTCCAACAGTCTTGTCTTTACTTTCCCGCCCCGTCCCCAAGCAAGAAATAGAATGAAAATGCACCGAATAATCAGAAAGCACTAGCAGGCATCACTTAATCCAAGATTCTAGTCCCTCAGGTCCAAAAACATTTGCCAAGTTGCATTGTGTATGGAATGCAAGTGGAAGATTGGTCATATTTTGACATTATTAGAGATTTACATGATGAAACTTCATGTGGGCATTATTAATTTTCACATTTCCCTCCAATTGGTCACTGGTATTTTTTCTTGTCAATATTAACATTACTTTCAATCACTGATATTTTTTTCTCAATGTATAAAAAAGTAGGAAATATAAACAGGCTCTTGCATTGTACACAATTAAGAGTACAATAGAAGAATTATAGAGCTGACTATCTACATACCATCAAATCCCATCAAATCTTGGATATTCCATTAATATACAAAATATTAGGGCACAAAAAGAACAAAGACCAACTTCTTTTGTTTTGTTTATGCACAGCTTCAAATATTCAGTCAAAAGAAAAAAAAACACTTTGAATTGTTTTGGCTTCCCACTATATCAGCATGTTGAGACAGTTATTAAAATATTCCTGTTTAATTGTGTTTGGTCTTTTTTTTTCTTATTTTCAAGTCATGTTTCTTATCTTAATACCGACCATCCAGACAAACAAGCACTGAGAAAGACCATTTCCTTGCCTCGCTAAACTCAATTCATTAAATGTCAGATTTAAGACATAACTCCAAAAACTGGGTTGTGACGACAGATGCTAGGACCAATTTCTTCATAATCTTTTTTGGTGTGGCATACTTGGTAGAACTCAGGCTGAAAAAGAGGACATGAGAAAATTAAATTAATGAGAAAAATTAAAATAATGCATATTGCAATTTTATATTTATTAAAATAAACATTTTGGAAAAAGGACAAAAAATTCCATTAAGAAGATGAGACTTTTGTCCCGTTACGTGTATCGCAAATGATGAAGCTACCCTATAAAAAAATAAATGTTTCCAATCTTTGAAATGAAGATATAAGCAGTAAATTGGTGTTCTTGAATATTGTGTTCAGTTTTTAATGTACATTTGAAGGCTAGGTGTACGGAACTCCAGAGAAGATGGACCTGAACTTTTAAAGTCTTTTCTTATATACACAGGAAGCCATTTCAAGTGGTTTGAGTCACTCACTACTCCTATTAAAAATAATGAACTACTCAAAGAGTTCGCTGTTTTTTCCTATTTGAAAAGTCTTAAGCCAAATAATGTAAGCTTCTACAAATTCATAAGTCTTATAGCTTATCCTAGGTAAAAGTGCTATCTATCCCTTATTCTAAAATTTCAGAATATCATCTGGACCAGGAAGAGATAAAGGCACTTATGAGTTATGACTGGGCCTTTGATAATTGTATTCTATTTATCAAAATTTATTTTTTTATTTAAAACATTTATATAGCCATGCATCTTTCAGCCAACTCTAGGCAACTCCCAATCAAAGAAATCTTGAAGTTCTTTCTGAATATTTTTACAACATTTACTGTAATGCCTCTTCAGATTCCTTTTCCATTTTTGTAAACTTACTGTGGAAGCCAGCATTGATCCTCCAAACCAAACAGCGTATCTTTGCATATGATGAGTAATAACTTGTACATCAATAGGTTTTGGCTATAGTGGAAAACAAAATCAATGTAACATTAATTCCACAAAATGTACAGGTCCACTTACACAAAGTTTACTATTTTGCAATATTACTTTGTAGAAAAATAAATTCTTTAACATTATTCCAAGGTATAAAACACACTTACAATCTATTGTGAATAGATTTACACAACTTTAACTCAATTTTTATTCTGTTTTATTTAACTTTATTTTTTGTTTAGTTTAACAAGGATCACTTGACTGAGTATGATCTCCACAGCCTTAGAGAGGAAAATTGACTCGGATTATTTTTAACCCAATTCTCATATAGTCTCATAGCTGAAAAACTTCAAGAAATAACACTAAAAATATAATTTATAAATCAATAATTAATTTCCTATTTGAAAAAATATACTTTGGAGGCTTAATTTCTACATTTAATTCGTGGCACTTCCATCTAAAAAGAATAGGCGAACTTTTTAGCAAAAACCTTACTGGGAAATAGTCTATGCAGCATAATATAAATAAGGTTCCAATATTTTATCTCAAATTAATATTAATATTTATATTCTATCATTGGGAATATCTGTTTAAAATCCACTGCATTTCCATGTAAAAGTAGTAAAAATAATTTAGCAGTTAAAGTTTAGCAAAGCACCAAGCCACCCTTATTAAATGTATTTATAATAGTAATTTATAATAATAAATAACAATTTATTTCTTAAATTCTAATAAATTTATTTTAAGTTCATCACATTTTTCATTGTAATCATTATTTATATATAAAAATACTATCCAATTAAATACTGGTTATTCCTAATGTGCTGCTTGACTCAGAGCAACATCCAGAGCTGAAGCAAAATAACATCTAGTTTAGTATATGTTAGTAAAGACCAAAATGAATTTTCAAACAAGAAAAAGATTCTCAAAATTAGAGGTGTGTCAAATATTTCAATTTGAACTATCTGAATCTTGAAAGGGCATTTTCAGCAGGTAAGGGATTGTTCAGAATGTTTGTAGCTGGTTTTCAAACTTGAAACATTTTCTGAATGTATAGAACAGGCTTTCTGAATGTATAGAACAATTTGCAAAATTGAGATGCTTCAAATTAATCATTTCTTATACTTGCTTTGTAGGGGTAGTACTGAAGCTTCTATGGCAACTTCTTTCATAACAGAGAATGAAAACTTTCCTTGAGGCAGATAAACACCATAGCTGCTTATTGCCAATATTAGCTCACTAATACCTGCAGGCCCAAGCAATATTTAACTGCAATTGCTGAATAATACTAAAAGGAATATGCTTTTAGTATCTGCTTTTCATGTTTTAGGATATACATCATCCATCAGAGGTAATGTAGGGCCAATGAAAAATACAGTAATTAAATACAATAATAATGAATAAATTAAAGTAAACACTATCAAATAATGAGGTAAAATAAAACTGGAAGAGATGCAGAGAGAAGATGAAGGACCAAAGCACTAGGCGAACAATAGATCAACTGCCTATGAATTTCTGAAACACCAAGTACTCGCTGCCTGCATCAGGTGGTAAAGATTGCCACTTCATCATTGTTCATTTCAAAAGTCAGATTTGAGTACTTTCTATAGCAATATAAAAAATTACGAAGATAACAAGGAAAATCAGATTAATACTGCCCTATTCAGTACTATAAGGACATTGTTAAAAGTTTCCATTCCAAGCAAGCATTTAAATCAGAGGGCACTCCACCCACATCAATGCATTCCACTGTCTAAGAAACAAACCTTCAGTCTGCCACCACTCAGTTCTTCACTGAGTTTCAGTCTAGCATCCACAGTCCTTTTCAAGTCCCGCTGCAAACGCCGTCCAAAATCCCTGAACATTGTTGAGCCTCCAGAAAGGACAATATTCTGAATTAAAATTGCACAAACAAAGTCAAATTATTCATACAACAGTGAAAATAATATACTCACTTCTTGAATTAGGAACAGTGGTAATAATGAAATTTCTAACCAGTCATAAAAGAAAGACAGTTGCTATTTCCATATATGTGACCTGTTCAAATACTATTTATAGAAGGCGAAGTTGTATCTTTTAAGTAACACATTGAGCACTCTTAAGAAAGGAGAATATGTTGCTCAAATATGCTTTCACCAATCAACAAAATCTAATAAAGTTGAACCAAAAAAATTACAGAACAAAAGCAAATCTTAAAAGTCAGGCAGCAGTTGAGAGGATTCAGATGAGATAAAATAACTTTCTGTTGACAGAAAGCTTTCCCAAGCTAGCTAGCACAGTTATCCCCAAGGCCCATGGGATTCCTGTGCAAAGGTCTCCAAGGAGACATTTATCCTGGGAGGGTCAGAATCCAGAGGAGATCACAAAAACTCTTTTCAGTTCCCAAACTAAATTGGCCCCCTGATCACATGACCACTGATTTCAGCAGTTTCTCTACATTTGACTATGATCAAAATGTTAATCCCTCACATCAATAGGCTATACTACATCAAATCCCATCAGACATAGTGAAATACAACATAGGTAAAGCAGTAAGCAGAACCAGCTAATATCATGCTCAACTGTTATTATCCTGACATTTATATCAAATGATAAATACAACCCCCATGTTTTCAAATATTTTTAGTTATCCATATTAAGACTTTTTTAAAACTCTGCTTTTATCTAAAAGAGAGGGAGGGAGATTCTTAGGAAATAGAAAAAATAGATGCTTTGCATCTAGAAACATCTTTTTACATCCCTACTTTCTTACCTTCTCATTTCACTAACCTTATATAGTGGGCGTCTAACATCAATAGGACAGTTCTGAATAACTTCATCTACTACTTCTGAGATGGGCTGTGTGAAGTCTGGATTAGCAAACTGAAAACAGAAGTAGGTATTATTATTGTTGTTGTTGTTGTATTTTACCTTGCAACATACCTAATATTTCTGCCTCTGTTTTCCCTACAAGAACCACCCTGGGAGGGTGGTCTGACAGAACATGACTAGCCCGAAATCACCTAATTTTCGTTACTAAAGCAGGCCTAGAACTCCCAGTCTCCTGGTTTCTAGCCTAATGCCTTAATCACTATTCCACATATTTTTTAAAAAAATGGTATGATTAAATATAGATCGTTCTGGCATCCTCAAGAAAATAAACTAGAAGAAAAGTGGAATAAATTTAACAACTAGAGATAATTAACCCATAAATTAAATGGGAAACAATGTATGAAAAAAAATGGCGATTTGGCTAGGAGTTTTATACTAAAAATCGCATGATTTAGGGAAGAATTATTTCTAATTAAAAAGAAAGTGAAGTTAGAAAAGTGAAGAAAAACAAACATCCACAACTTCTGCCTTGTTTTCTGTTATAATAGGCCTGGATAAGATTTCTGTGATTGTATTTAACATGTCTGTAGATGTCTAAGACCATTGTGGTGAGGTAGTAATATAAAATAGTAACAAATTTTCTGCAGGAATAGCTTTGGGTTATAAGGGAAAATACCCCGAGCTGTGGTGGCACAGTGGTTAGAATGCAATATTGCAGGCAAACTCTGCCCACAGCCTGGAGTTTGATCCTGACTGGCTCAAGGTTGACTCAGCCTTCCATCCTTCCGAGATCAATAAAATGATGACCCAGATTATTGGGGCAATATGTTGACTCTGTAAATTGCTTACAGAGTGCTATAAAGCACTATGAAACAGTATATAAGTGCTATTGCTATTGCTAACATTTGAGCATTTCCCTCCTTTTTTTTAAAGCTCTGTTAAGGTATTTTACAGCTTATACTAGATGTATTGTTTTCTTACCTCTAAATAATGGAAACCATGCCACCAATTTTCAGTAACTGTGGCAAATTTTAGATCAATACAGCTCTAAGGTAACCAGTTATCCATCTCTTAAGACATATATAAATGTAGAGGTAGGGTTTTTCTTTCAAATATGTAATATGTCAGATAAACTTATCTTGATCTACGAGGATGCAATTCAGCCCTTCAATCATACCACATCAAAAGTGACTAAAAGTACCATTATGATTTAAAGCAAAATATTCCAGCTTCATAATACAGATAAAGGGATGCAATGTGCTTAATCATGCACACAGAGGTGGATTGCAGGGCCACACAGAACTGCAGAGGGAAAACAGAATAGAAACATTTGTTCTGAGAGAAAAAGGGCACTTGTAAAGGCCAGATTCAGCCCACTGAAAGCCAGAATGTGTCCTCTGATCACTTTCCTCTTTCTATTTTGCCTGCTGTTATCTTATGCTGAACAATTCAGAGTCCACCTACACATCTCAAATGCTAAGCGATGAATCAAGCAGTTCAATATAAAAAATGGTAGAAACACTGAACCTTACAACTCAACATAAAAACTACACTGCTGGTATAACTAAACCAATTCACAGTAGGAAGAGAGATACACCATTGGTATAGGCTTAAAATGTAACAACCATCCCCATTTTTACTTCCACCACTGTATTATTTAGGAAGAAATCACACACACACATAATATGCTTCAATTTACCTCAGGATGAAAGAAGATTTCTGGCCCTAAGAATCTTTCATAGCCAACATCAATGGTAAATTCTTTCTTTGAGATAGCATTGATTCCAGTATATTGTTTAATCCACTTGGTACCATCTACATCATATTTATTAAATTCTTTCACTAAGTCTGGACAGACATAACTAAAACGTTCCTGAAAAAACAAGCACGCATATTTATCACAATAGCTAAATATCCAAGCTTTCTATCTGATCTTTTTTAGATATAACAGGACTAAATTTCTTTGAAAACTAAGATACAGACTAATATTTATTTATTTTTTAACTTTCTACATTGCCCATCTCACCTAAGTGACTGTGGGCAGTTTATAAATGGCATAAATGGGAGGATATCAAAAGTTAGTATTAATCACCTATGTTTAGATAATTAATACTTGGTTCTTAGTGTAGATACATTTTATGCCTCACTAACAAAATTTATAGAATCCAGAGAACCAGAACAGTTTTAATTCTTTCAGCAGCAAGACAATAACGGAAAAATGCAATCATACATATTGTTGCTATAGTAACATACTGTACAATCATATAACCAAAAATCTATCAATAATAATAGATGTGTTTATGAGAAAATATAGACAAAGAACTTCCCGGAAAGGAGTTATAGGTCTTTGCAATGTAAAACCAGAAATTGATTTAGAATTATAACCTACAAAAGAAAAATTACGTTGCTGGCTAATTAGCCTCTCAGTTCCTAATATTAACTATTTTACATTTATTCATGGATTAGCCATAAAATCTATCAGAGTTGACAAGTAATTAAAATTAACTTAGTAATGTAAAGCAATTACTGACTTACAATAAAGAGTTAAACTCAAATTCTTGTAACCTAGAATTATACAAAGATTGAGTCATCATTTTGGATGAAGATACTGAACCTATTAAAATTTCCACTCTTCAAAAACAGCTCTAGTTAGAAAGCTGTAGTATACCCAAGCATGAAGGGAATCTTTCTACAGGGAATGCAAATGTCTTTAAAATATTAAGCAGTCCAAATAAATAATACAGGACTGTGAAGAGCCGAGTAGACAAAAAACTAGTTGTTTCCAGATTATTGTTCCTGACCTTATATCTTCCTCTCTGTTGCCACTGGCTTTATTGGGAGCTGGAGAAACTCTTTTCAGCTATTGATTATCTCTGCCATTTTCCTTTCCTTTTATTACTCTCTGCTCACACTAGGAATAGCTAACCTTCAGCAAAAGCTAGACAGAAAAGATTGTCCATTTTGAGGCTCTGGATTATGGAAGCAGAAATAAAAACCATCTAAAGAGCACCAGACTGAGAGTAGCCATTTCTGGTGCATTACAAAATCTTGATGCAAGTGCATAATTGTAGAGTTGGTTGTCATTTTTGAGCTTCATTCCAGTTTGCTGTGAAGGCTGCTGGATGGCACAGAATATACATATGCAAAGTGAGGCTTCAATTTGCATTTGAGTCTTAATAAATAAATATTCATTAAAAGTAAATGGATATATCAATTTACATTAACCAAATATATTACCTTGACTGCTTTAGCAGTTTCCAATGATTGCTCTGGAGGGATTCCTACTTCTCGTTCTCTTAGCAGCTGCTGAATAAAGTAAGTTATATCTCGTCCGGCAATTGGAATATGTTTGATACAGCTACCAATTACATAACCTTCAGCCTAGAAATAAAAGAAATGTCCTCAGTAGACAATCATAAAGACTATATTTGATCTTCTGCTTCCCACTGGTGCACTCCTGAGCAGGAATATACTTGACCACTGTACCTCATCAGAAACAATTTTGATGATGTCACATTAAGCAGATGAAAAGATAAAATTCTGCTCATCTAATAACCCTTCCCCCGTCCTGCCACTCCTAATTTATGTTCAGAATTAATAAAAGTAGCCAAGACTTCCATTTTACAGGGCTACAGATCACCTGTAGGGCATTTCAATAATGCCTTTCTATTTATACAACTTTCAAGGCAGCCTCCAGCACGATCTTAATAATAATATCTAATATCGCTTTCTCAAGATTCTCTTTCTGAGAACAAGTATTTCAGTGTTAGCATTCTCTATGTCATGAAATCTTTGAAGAGCATAACTTTTCAGCAGGTATACCAAATGGTGTCTGTCATTCTGATATTTTAGACTTAATTTCTATCAGCCACAAGTATGGAATTTTAGGAATTGTTAATGAAATATCTTGAAGACACCATTAGGTTAGCTATCACTGAATTATTTTTAAATAAAATGAACAGGTTGTTTAAGTGTCTTATAGTTTCTCAACTAAGAAAACATATTTTAGCATTAGTTAAAAATAATAAGTGTTAAAATTTTGCATACTTTGTAATTTGTAGGGGATAGTTATATAGCTCTGAACTCATGAGGAAAAGGCTGAAACAAGATTGGGTTTTCAGTAATAATTACAGTATTATTATTGAAACTGTATAATTATATCTTACCACAGGAATGACATGAGTGACACCATCCCCACTATCTATAACCGTTCCAGTCAGTGTCCGTTCCCCTACTTGTCTGGATGTCCACGATGCAGCTAAAGCAAGGACAGCCTACCAACAAAACAGTTTTGAGCATAAGTGTTTCATAATCTCCAGAAAATGAATACTACATGAGACAAAATCATACAATATATTTATACTGCATTACGTAGCCCAAGAAAATTATACACATTACAAGAATAAAGTACAAAAGAAAATAAAGAACAGATGCAGATACAGTTTGTTGAATTTTAATAATTGCAGCAGTACTATAGAAAAGAAAACTATCTCTTCTGAAATTCGCACTAAAGCAGAGACAATCTCAGTATTCAAAGTATTGATGGAAAGCAGCACTATCCCACTGAAGCTACATTAATTTTAAACTGGCTAAAATACATTATTATTATTAATAATAATAAAATAACAATAAAATTATTATTATTATTATTATTATTATTATTATTAGTATTATTATTATTATTATTATTATTATTATTATTACATTTGTATGCCACCCAATCCCGCATATTCTTTTTTCATGTTATCTTTCTGGCATAAAGTGATTGCAAATATGATTAGTTCAGGTATAAAAAAAACTCAACACAGTATTGTGTTAATATCCTTTCCTACTTGTACTATTCACTGTATTACAATGGGTTTCTTACTATGTAATCTTTCCAATATAGCATATTAGGTATATTATCACTCCTTTGTTAAGAAGTGTAATATACATATTCAATAAATATTGATAAGAAATGTTAATGTCAGAAACTGCAAAGTAACAAATGTCTTGTAAATGTTGAACAAAAAAATAAATCCTATCCTATCAAAAGTAATGCTGTGATAGTAAACCATGGACACACTATAGAAGGGTTAAGTATAGAAATAATAAAACTATAGATGCCATGCTGCTTTTTCATCCAATAAACACTTATTATAAGACGCTCTATATCGTAATAGGCAGAAGTGAAATTCTGATTGACAATTTACATAGCAATTGCTGTGCTAATTATCATTCTTTCCTCCAAGAGTTCACACACAATTATAAATCATGTAAAACAAAGACAACTATACTTTATGAGATGATTTTGCTCTTACCTCAATATGATAGAAAGTTAGTTTGTATTACTTTATGAAATTCTACATTAGTGTGATTTGCATATTGGTGGTATTTCCACATCACACCTAATCATAAGAGGCAGTTAGTGCATTTTGTACAGAAACTATTAGCCACCTCTCCCAAGCAGCATGCTCATTGTTTAGTTAAGCATGCCATCCAATGAAAGGAAAGATAGGACTAAATGTCCCATACTAGGAACAGTGATTTATATATCCCAAATTAACATTCAGAAGAAAAAAAGGATGATAAAGGAGTGTGTTTTAGTCATTTCAAACATAGATTTTACAAAACTTTATATTATGCTTCAGAACATATCTGGAACGTTTCCAAATGCTTGAGTTTCATGCAAAAGGCCTCTTATCTTAAACTGGGATGACCTCATTGTCTGCCCAGTGGGCTAGTTGGGACATAGCAGGAAAGAAGTTCCCATAAAACTACCATTATCATTTAGGTCAGATGCCAGAAGAAAAGCTCTAAGTGCAGCTGATGCAGAACAGGCTAACCCTAGGGTAACTATAGCAAAAATAGAATCCACATAGTTTCTTAAGGATATTACTTAATAAAATCAGAACTCTACATCTCACCTGAACAGCAATGTAAAGCCCAGGAACATTGAAGGATTCAAACATGATTTCAGCAGTATATTCCCTGTTTTCTGGAGTATTTAGAGGAGGTTCAGTCTGTGAAGAAGAAGAAAAACAAGTATTCAGCTCAATCTAATCTACTTTCTGTAGGGCATGTAATATTTTAATTACACTTCATTTTACTTGTTTTGATAGCTTTACAGGATCTAATATATCCAACACCACAGCTGAACTGATTTCTTACCAAAATAACTGTAAGTTCTCTCTCTGCTATATTGTGCTTGAATTGAGTTAAGACCTTTTTTTAAACTTCCTAAGTATGCTTATTTTCCCCCACAAAAAGGAAGTAGTGCCTGCAAATGCAGAACGTTGTTGTCCCATTATTCCCAGACATTACCTTCTCAAACAACAGAGGAACTCTGTTAACTCTGTTAAGGAACTCTACATAAAATTGGAAACTTTGTTAATGTCAATGAGTGAGGAAAAGATTTACTGTAATAGTGAGACAATATCTTACATAACTTTATGAACATTTTGTCTTAAAAATCAAGAGTGCTCCTTAAGAATTCTTTAGTGAGCTAAATAAGGTCAGCAATTTTACATATTCTTTCATATATTGCAATTATGTATTTTATTATAATAGCCTTACAGCCATTAAATAGGTAAGCTCTGACTTTTTTCTCTCATCTGGCTTCAGAGACCACAAATATTATTTCAAGATTTTAAAGCTATAAAATGCAGAAGAATTTTAGAGGAGTAATTTAGGTTGGTTATTGTCCCAATAATTGCTATAATTATAGATATGGAAGGGAACAATTGGGCTACTGAGTCCAACTCCCTAAATGGAAAGAATCCAAATTCTCTGATTAAAGGAGTCCATCCTTGACAAATTACCTACCAAACTTCTGTTTCAATAGATCCAGCAAAGGGAAGCTCTGTGAACTGGCTTTGTTTGTTAAACTGTTTTTATGATTATAAACTTCTTAATAATAGATACCTTTAGAAACAGTTTCCCCAGATAATTATTTCCCCCAAAAGATTTTCAGCTGGTATCTGTTTTATGGGCTTGTTTTTTTATGTGTTCTCAGTGTTACAGCAATAAGACATATATATCACCCCATAGTGCTTTTCAGCACTCTCTGGGCCATTTATAATGTCAGCATATTGTCCCCAACAATATGGATCCCCATTTTACCTACCTGAGAAGGATGGAAGGCTGAGTAAACTTTGAGTCCCATTAGGATCGAACTCCAGGCTGTGTGTAGAGTTTGCCTACAATATTGCAATCTAGCCATTGCCCCACCAGGCTTAAGCTGTGAGCCAAACTACCTTGTTTTGTTTTGCTGTACCACATTTTAAAAATGTTATTATAAAGTAATTTTGTATTATATACCATATTGTTGTGTTATACTCAGGGATGGGTTTCTTCCGGTTCGCTGGTTACCCGCTTCGTGGGCGCGCTTTCCGAACGGCTTTCAAACGTGCACTGCACGCAATCGACTGAGAAATCCCCGTGCGGTTCTGCAAACACTCTGACAGAACAGCTGTGCGGTGGATATCCGCCGC